>JALMGJ010000004.1:20132009-20352009 GCA_023362775.1 Charina bottae | reverse complement strand
AGCATCTTCGGACAACGCTGGCTCTTTGGCTAACAAACGGAGATGAGCACCGGCCCCTAGAGTCGGACACGACTGCACAAATGTGCGGGGGAAACTTTTACCTTTTAAAGTCAATCTAGCTGAGGATTTTCAGTGTCACTTTTCCCACTCAAGGAATCAACAGATGCTCAGCACCTTTTGTAGAGGTACCATTGTGCTGAGGTAGCATTCTATTAACTCACTGCTGAGGAATTGAGAGCTATAAGCATGGGAACATTGATCTGGAAAGGGTAATTTAGGCTATCAGGTCCAACTTCCTGTTGAGTATACAAACTCAAATTAAAGCTTCTCATACAGTCTGCTTGAACACATTCAAGGAATTGGACCCACCTCCTTGCTAAATAATTGGTTCCACTGTCAAATTGTTTTTATTGTTAAGGAGTTTTGTTCCTAACATCTTCCACTTCTGAATATTTCAAGGATTTTATATTCCTTTGAAATACTGTTAAAAGAGTTGTTTGTATTCCTGAAGACAATCACTCTTTAACAGATCATATTGACTTGGCACTAGATAATCAAGTTCCAGAGTTGCTGGAGAAGCACATTGCTGCTTCTTATCATACATGGCTCTTCTGTGGACTTCCCCAGGGATTTCTAAAGGTGTTGCCTTCTCTTCATGGTTATCCATTGAAAGAGTGAGTGGTACTAGCTGCTAGGTTTCAATGAGATGCAGTTCAGAAACAAAGTTTTTTGACAAATATGAAAGTAAGTTGGTGCTGATGAATGGAGAATACAGCTTCTAACAGTAGGCAGAACCAAGTCATCACAGTTGATTGGAACAAAAATTGCAGCATGAGTTCAAAGCAGAGAATTGGGCAGAGGAGGAATTTCTAATTGTAGTAATTGAAAAAGCTGAACCTGTATTTTTTTTTAAAAAAAAAACCTTTGCACAAAAAATATGGGGCAAGTTAACTTAAAAGTCACTGAGTGATCTTTAGGTTTGGGTACAGATATTACACACCATGTAAGCATTCCTTTGAACACACTGAATAGAAATGACTAGAGGAAGCAGAAAAGTTCTGCTTAAGATCATAAATAGAAAACAGAGGGTGTGTTTCTGTTCCCCAAAACAACAAACATGCAGCTGAAGTCAACTTCTGTCAGCTATACACGAAAAAATTATTGCACAGAATAGCCAAAGGAAAAGAGAATTTTAAATTTGAAAGAGAGAGAGAAAGAGAGGTTATATGCTGCTCCAGCCATGACTGACTCTGAAGAGTTTGCAGGCCTCCAAAACATTAGTACGTTTAAAACTAAATGTAAGAATGTAATAAATAACAACTTACATGCCATTAACACCATCCTCATCTGGAGAGACTAACAAGACCCCCAGAGCCCAAAAAGGCCCACTGAAACAGCCAGGTCTTAGTTGCTTTGTGGAAAGATAACAAGGACAGGATCTCTCTAATATCAGCAGCAAACCAGAGGGAATGACTGTACATGAATAAAATAAATATTTTGATTTGTTTTAAAAATTAAAACAAATTATTAAAAAGCATTTCTGGCCATGGACATCAACAATAAACACCCCTCTAATGCTAACAATTCAGTCCTGGGAGTTTATGTGGAATCTGATCATTCATATTTGGGAATTAGAGCAATCCTGCTGTATACTTTTGTCTGATCTTTCCATTCATGTTTATATGAAGATTTTATTTATTTATTTTAAAGAACTCGTGTGGCTGCCTATCTAATACAATGATCCTAGGTGGCTCACAACGATCCATAAAGTTTCAGAGAACTAGAATTAACAGCTAGACACTTGACTCATTAGACTGGAGGCTGCACATGCAACAGGACATTCATTTTCAAGTTGCTTGGAGATTGGTTTCTCTTTGTGGGCAGGGACAAAGAGCAGAGCTCACTGTCCTGCCTATTCAAACCAATGGGCCATCATGTCCTCTAATCCTTAAAGAGAATTCCATTAAGAACAATGCTCATTCAAGAAAATATAATTAGCCTCTACCTCATTTATATGCTATCTTCTATATAAGTTAAGAGCAGAAACATAGAGGAATAATCATTATATATCTGTTATATAGCCTGTGACAGGCAACTGTCTACTGAAAATTGATTGAAAGGTTCTAATTCAATTTCAATGTTAACTTAAGAACAGTAAATGGGAGGCAGAATGTCTATAAACATCCTGTCCTTCATTAACCGGATGTCATGAAACCTCAAATTTTCTACTGTTGTGATCCTAGTCCTACCATATTCTTCAAAGTTATCACAATCTCATATAGGATTTCCACCTCTGCAGTCTTAAAACACTGGAAAGATACAGCTGAATTGATACCTATTATCAGTTCATTGGAGTGTCCCTGTCCTCCAAGTGTTCAAATGTCAACAAAGCTCTGTTCCTTCCTTGAAGTGGGAGAGATAAATTGTAATTATCTACTCTCAGAACACTAACGTCAAGGTCAGTGAAGCTGAGAGCAAAACTGTGATAAACTAGCAAAACAGCCTGTCTTTTCAGAATGATTTTTACCCTTGGCATCTTTGGTAGGGCATTCAGTAGATGTATAGCATATGACCATGAAAGGAGAATTATTATTTACTTGTTTGGCAAAAGCACTGTGAAGTCACTTATAGTCCAGGATCAAATTGTCTTGTGTTGAACTAATCAGAATTCCAACTACTAATCATGAAGAAAGGGAATCTTTGAGACATAATCAAAATAAACTAAACTTGATCATGAAAATGTTGAGCAAACATGTTTTCCATTCCCCTGGATGGCTCATAATTAATGATACAATGAGACAAATTCTCAGTTTCAGATTCATTTAAAAAGATCTCTTATGAAATGGGAGAATTTGCAGACTCAGAGAAGGAGCTGGGTCTCATACAAAGCAGGACTAGATTGCTTTTTACATTTAAACATTGGCTAAGTTTGCACTGCACATTAAGCCAATAAACTGTGATTTGAAAATTCCACTTGTTGGGTTTATACTGCATTGAAAGCCAAAGCTAAACAAACCTATTGTTTTGTGTGATGTGTGAATCCAATGGCTGTGCATATCAAGAAAATTGAGCAAGTATAGTGTGTACAGAAATATGTTAGATGATGGTGGCCTTTGGGGTTTCAGGCTTGAAGTAATCCAAACAATGTGTTCTAAGGCTAACAATATCTTTATTGATAGCATAAGGCAATAATGGATGTATAGTGCATTATTGCAAAAAGGAAAAATCAAAGCATAAGCAGAGTTCCATCACCAGAATGGAAAGAAAAACATCATGGTCTGTGCAAAGACCAGGCATAGTTACAGTTCAGATACAAGTACATGTAGATAGCAGTCTACATAAAGAAAGCATAGGAAGAACATAAGTGAGAATGAATACCCATGGTTCATAGCTGAAATATGCCCATGGTAATATGATTCTGATTGGTTAATATGGGCTGGGCAACTTTTTCAGTTTCCAGTTGTTGTACTTACTATAAAGCGTCACACAATGGCAGTGTTGCGCATTGGCTTTCCCTCAAGATTCAGTTCTCCTGGGAAAAATACTGATAACGGTTTGTTTTGGCTAGATAGACAAGCACCTGTTATTTACTCTTACAGCAGAAACGCTTGGAAATTTCCACTTTCTGGCCAGATTCATAGTGAAGAAAATGCCATGCATTTGATTCTGCATAGCATAACTTTATCAAATAACTTTAACAAAATATACTGTATGGAAAATCCACACATCATGCAACAAACATGATATACATACTAGTTTTGAAGCCATGTCTCCTTAGCTGCTGATCATCCCAGTAACAAAAGTATTGTCCTTATTACTAAGATCTACAACCCCTTTTAATGTTTACAGTGCTACAGGAATATAACAGGCTAAGCTATTTTTAAAAAAAATGCTTCAGAGGATTGAGCTGTGCAGTTTAGTTTTTCTTTTCTGATAAACAAACTCTGTTCAGAGAGTTTGAAAAAACAAATTCTTATTATCATTGTTATTACTATTATTATTATTATTATTATTATTATTATTATTGTCACTTAAGACATTTTAATCCATTAGCACAGAGGTTTCCAAACTTTTCTTGTTGGTGACACACTTTTTAGACATGCATCATTTCGCGACACAGTCTTACAGCAGGGCACAAGGCAGGCACTAGGACCTGCGCGGAATCACAGCAGGTTTGGAGGCAGCAAGGCACAAGGTAGGCACTAGGACCTGCGCAGAATCCTGGCAGGGCTCGGAGGCGGCAGCAGCCGCAATACACCCAGACACTGCAGCTGACACACTAATGTGTCCCGACACACAGTTTGGAAAGCTATGCATTAGCAATTCACTGCCTTTTTCCTAGTCTACCCGAAGAATTGGTCATGTGCCTATGATCAAAATGGTGGCCCATCAAGTGGAGATTCTCACATGCAGCACACTCTTAAACATGATTCCTTGAAAGTAAGTTTATTCTCATGTAAGTGTCTGTAGGAGTTTCCTGTGGTGTCATGACACATTCTGTTTATAAGTATTAATTGTGAATCCAGTAAATATTTTGTTAGTTCTTATTTATTACTCTGTAGCTTAACTGTCTTTGAGATGGACAGCCAACTACAGCAACAACGAAGAAGAAGGATAGAGGTCCATTTCAATTTTGGCTGGTGCCTGGTTTGATACAACCCTTTGCAAGATCAGGATCGTAGTTTTAAGTTAATTCTTTCCTCACTGCAGATAGAGAAAGAGATAAAGAGAAATGTTTTGCTGCTCCTTTCCATCATAAGTAATGTAACCTTTTTTTAAAAAAAGTTGGGTAGTGGGGGAATGGAATAAATCTTATACCTTGTCAAGAGTCTTCTTAAAAATAAGAACTTTCTGTGTGCTGAAAGTGTCCAGGAGAGATCTCCAAAACCATTTGGCCATGCCAAATGTCAACTGACATAGTAATCAGGGAGCTGGCAAATCAGATCATTTAATTTTGAATTTGCAAACATCTAGATCTTCAAGAATTTGTAGTGTGATTGTTATGGATTGCAATCCCCTATAAGATCCCCTAGTTAGTAGGCAGGCCCATAAAAGAATCCACTGAGAAGGTAAGAGTAGTGGTGGCACATACCTCTATGTGAAGCTAAAAAATAGGTGAAGAACTTGTGGCCTTCCATAAGTTGCTGAACTACAGCTTGCAGCTGCAAACATTGGCCAATGATAAGGGATGCTGGGAGTTATAATTCAGCAACCTCTAAAGGACCACAGATGCCCCACCCCTGAGCTAAGACATGCATAACTTTCAAAACCAGGCCTGTATAACATGAACTATAAAGAAAGATAAATTCCTGATTTCTGCATGTCAGAAGTAGAATGGCCATAAGTAGAATGGCCATAAGAACAAATATGAATGACTGATCTAGGCCTTTTGCATACAGTTGCATAGAAGAACTTACTTTATAGGATGGGGACAAGAAGCAGTGCCCCAAAGGCATCCTGCTCAAGTGTACTGAATTGGTGTGGTGTGGAATGTTTTGTGTGGCCATAAGTCAAAATAAAGTGGCCAGAGTGCATAATTGCATAAAGGGAACTGAAGGATACCCACCAGATTAGAAAAGCTACAGCCAGGCTCTAGCAGTTAGTTAAGTGAGAAGTAAACAATAAAAACTGAGCTGCCAAGTTACACAGCCCACTAAAGGCTATTTCAAAGATCAAATAGATGTTGTTGTTGTCATGATTTACGACACTGTATGCCTAGGGTGGGGTCACTGAAAGTTAGAGCAGAAATGTTAAAAATTCAGAAGGGTCAAAGCAAATGAGTGAAAGGAAAAAGGTCAGGCTCCCCATACAGTATATGTAACTCTTCAATTAGTGAGAGATTTCACTAGGGCATGGCTTACTTGCTTTTATGCCTGGAGAAGTTAGTGTGAGAACATAAAGCCTCAGATTACTTTATTTGGGTGTTGTGCTCACACTTACCTTTACAGAGGCACTAAGATACCATGTAAATTCACTAGCAGTTACCTTTCTCCAATACTAAAATTAATCTGTCATTTAATATTTTAATTATTTTATTGCATCTTTTTTTCTAATATTTTATACATGCAATAAAATAAGGTCCACATAGTTAAAGCAATGGTATTCCCTGTAGTAACCTATGGCTGTGAGAGCTGGACCATAAGGAAGGCTGAGCGAAGGAAGATAGATGCTTTTGAACTGTGGTGTTGGAGGAAAATTCTGAGAGTGCCTTGGACTGCAAGAAGATCAAACCAGTCCATACTCCAGGAAATAAATCCAGACTGCTCACTTGAGGGAATGATATTAAAAGCAAAACTGAAGTACTTTGGCCACATAATGAGAAGACAGGATACCCTGGAGAAGAAGCTGATGCTAGGGAAAGTGGAAGGCAAAAGGAAGAGGGGCCGACCAAGGGCAAGATGGATGGATGGTATTCTGGAGGTGACGGACTCAACCATTGGGGAGCTGAGGATGGTGACGGCCGACAGAGGGCTCTGGCGTGGACTGGTCCATGAAGTCACGAAGAGTCGGAAACGACTGAACGAATAAACAACAAATACAATATTTATTTATTTATTTATTTATTTATTATTTATTATTTAAATTTATATGACCGCCCATCTCCCCAATGGGGGACTCTTTATGTACTATAAATGTTTTATAAATGTGCTATAAATGTTTTGTAGACCATTTATGTTCAGGATGACTTGTGATATGGGTAACAGACTAGAGTCAGACTGATGATATCAACACACATATTCAGATTATGATTTTAATAGTGAACAGAATAAGACTTCTTTTCCTGAGTAGCCATATATAAAACTAGCATCTTATGCACATATTTCTAGAACAGAGCTTTCCAAACACAAAAGTGTGTCGCCACACACAGTCTGGTGTGTTGCCACACAACCCAGAAGCGCTGATCATCATCAGCGCTTCCGGGTTTTCCCGCGGCGACACACCAACAGCGGCGCGCAAAAACCCGAAAGCGGCAGCAGCGCTTTCGGGTTTTTGCACGCTGCCGCAACGGCAGCACTTCCGGGTTTTCCCGGGGCGACACACGAACGGCGGTTGGTGTGTTGCCGCGGGAAAACTTTGGAAAGCCCTGTTCTGGAATATATGCTTGTATCTTATAATTTAAAATAAAAAGATCAAATAAATAGCAATCAATCCACCAATATTCATGCTTCTGATTTTGTATTTATCAGTGGAAGCATTCAAAAGAAAACAATACAACCAATACAACTCCTTTTTATGTAGATATTGATTTATTTTGCCCTGCTAGGTAGCAACACCTACTTGACCTTGGCTGACCTTGAAAGATTTAAGAAGGATTAGGACTTGAACTGGAGACCACAAGGAAAAAACAGGTTTGTAGACTGCATTAGAAAGTAAACCAGAAACAAAAATATATCCTGGAAGAACACCAATGGCAAACCAGTTATTCACTGTTATCAATAAAGCTGACTTCTTTATTTATTTATTTATTTATTTATTTATTTATTTATTTATTTATTTATTTATTTATGTGATTTGTCTGCTGCTTCAATCTTTATATACACCAGGACGTGTCCATGAAGCTATCAGGGGTTGAGAGTGACTCAAAGGGGACTTTATATTTGCTGAAATTACAAGTAGTTATGTTTTAAAAAAGAGTTTACAGAAGTTTACAGAAGGGAAAATAAAACATATTTGATTCACAGAAATAATGAAAGTGCACTGATTTCCATTAAAAATAGATTCTTGGGCACCTTATGTTACCAATGATACAGATTATCAATAGAGGTGTGGATACAGTTTGGTAAACTGATGGTATAGGACAGAGGAGGTCCAAATTCCTAGTAGACTATGGAGTTCAGGGGATGACTCTTAACCACTTACTTTGCCTTAAGCAAATCTAACTTCTGCTGTGAGGATTAATGAATAGTGACCAGGTAAAGCGCTTCCTCCTCCTTAAAGGAATAAAATTGAAGCCCCCTTATGTTATGACATGTGAATATGAATCGTTTTCTTTCCCTCCCTCCCTTCCTTTGGAAAAATAATGCCCTGTCGATTTTGAACAGAAAAGTGGACAGGATTTTAAAGAACTTGCCTATCCCTAGCTTTGAAGCCAAAAAGAAAGATGATGGCATTAAGTAATAGCTTGAATATGATGTCCTATATTTTTTGTGAGAATAATAATGACAGACAATAGCACAAACTCTGGAAAGCAGACTGTGTTTAGTAGAGCTTTCTCTTAATCAAGGGTGCAGCGCGGCTTACAGGTACAAGAAAATGATGACAACCACAACGCCTCCTTTCACTCTACTAACATTTCTGTGCATACGTGAAGGTGATTGGAGGCCGTGGTATCACCCTGCGCACTTAGGGAGGGGTGGGAGGGGCAGATGGGTTGTGAAAACTTTGGCAGCCTTAGGTATCCCTTTGCAGTCATTTATAGAGCATCACAGTGACATCTCCTCTACTTATGGCTGATAAGAGCCCCCTTGGAATGCATGCTTGCTACAAACAAAAAGCTGGGCACAGATGCCTGGGGCTAAAATCCAAATGATGTATCATAAATTGTTAATGCTGGTTTTCAAAGTGCTGGATTAGCTACCTCCTGCTTTTTGCTGGTTTGGGGCTTGGGGAAAGCGGAGGAGGGATGGAAAATCATTAGAAACATTTGCCAGCTCTCGGCAGTAATATATCTGATTTAATTTTGCCTCCAGGTGTCACTATAAATGTCTCTCTGTTACCATCAGAAGAGAAACATGCAGATGTTATTTACTTTTGACACAGAAAAATCATTTTGCACACAAGGGCCTTTGAGTGTATGTAGGAATTTTTAATAGATTATCAACAAGAACTCAAACCTTAAATCTGTCACCCAGCAAAATTAGTAAGGCACATTTAGCAGCAGAAAATGCCCTGGAGCAGTTAAACACATTGAAATTAATTGCTGCAGGAAGAGAGATGTGTAAATGTTTTCAGTTCAGTAATCTGTTAACTAAAAGTGTAGAGGCAAAATATTATATCATAGATTTCAAAGCCCCTTCTCTATAAACAGAAGGAAAGGTCCTACTTCTGTAGGGTGGAAAGATCTGAGATACATTGAGAAGGAGGCACGGTGGTAGCATAAATAGTCTTGTTGGATCTGAGATAAGTCTGTAATGGAAGACTATTGAGAGATTGAGGGAAAAAGGTGAAACTTACTCCATTGTGTGGACATGGAACAACCGAATGGTTCAAAATTGGGAAAGGAGTACGACAAGGCTGTATATTATCACCGTGCTTATTTAACTTATATGCAGAATACATCATGAGAAATGCCGGGCTGGATGAATCACAAGCCGGAGTTAAGATTGCCGGGAGAAATATCAACAACCTCAGATATGCAGACGATACCACCCTAATGGCAGAAAGTGAAGAGGAACTAACGAGCCTCTTGATGAGGGTGAAAGAGGAGAGTGCAAAAGCTGGCTTGAAACTCAACATTAAAAAAACCAAGATCATGGCATCTGGTCCCATCTCTTCCTGGCAAATAGAAGGGGAAGAAATGGAAGCACTGACAGATTTTATTTTCTTGGGCTCCAAGATCACCGCAGATGGTGACTGCAGCCATGAAATTAAAAGACGCTTGCTCCTTGGGAGGAAAGCTATGGCAAACCTAGACAGCATATTAAAAAGCAGAGACATCACCTTGCCGACTAAGGTCCGTATAGTTAAAGCTATGGTTTTCCCAGTAGTAATGTATGTCTGTGAGAGTTGGACCATAAGGAAGGCTGAGCGCCGAAGAATTGATGCTTTTGAACTGTGGTGCTGGAGAAGACTCTTGAGAGTCCCTTGGACTGCAAGGAGGTCAAATCAGTCAATCCTAAAGGAAATCAACCCTGACTGCTCATTGGAAGGACCGATACTGAAGCTGAAGCTCAAATACTTTGGCCACCTAATGCGAAGAGAGGACTCACTGGAAAAGACCCTGATGCTGGGAAAGAGTGAGGGCAAAAGGAGAAGGGGACGGCAGAGGATGAGATGGTTAGATAGCATCACCGATGTAATGAACATGAATTTGAGTAAACTCCGGGTGACAGTGGAGGACAGGAAGGCCTTGCGTGCTATGGTCCATGAGGTCACAAAGAGTCAGACACGACTAAACGACTGAACAACAACAACAACAACAACAACAACAAGAACTCCATTGTGTGGTGTTTGTTTACAGGCTGTTCTAATCAGAAGGATTGAAAAAATATGGGTTCACGAATAGGAATTCAGAAGGATTCGTGAAATATGGGTTCACGAATAGGAATTTAGGGGAGAAATGGGCTCTCACAAAGGTCGGTATTTCAGGCCATGAGTTTAGAAAATAAAGAGCTACAGGCTTAACAGAGATTTTACTATCTTTATTACTGTCAGAAAGAAAAGCTACAAATAAGGAAAAGGGAAACTTTGAAGTGAAATTTCAGCACTATTGCAAAGGGAAATAGATAAAAGCCACCTCTGGATCCACACTAAAGAGGGTGGATAGAAATGGGAAGCAGCTTTATTGAATAGTTATTAGGGCTACTGCAGTCTTCAGAAGCACTCCACAAACTTTTTTTTAATCTGAATCTACAAGCAGTATGTCCCTAAGTTAAAATGGCAGAATTGAATAATTTTTAAATATTTTAATAAGCTGTCTAGCAAGGTACTTGTGTCAATGTACTGCATTTAGTGCAGAATGATCTCAAATGAAGGCCCTAATTAATCAGAAATCCCCAGTGTGGCTGCTTGTCTCAACCTCTGAAATCCCAATACTGAACCATTTAACCATTGTAGGCTAATACAGGAGGAAAAGCCTTCAGAGCATGGCAGATCTTGAAGGGGGCAGTGGGATGCAGATCTTTTGCTCAGGTTTAATGCCAGGGATTATAGGAATAAAACTTCCATTGTGGGAGATCAAGTTCCCAGGCAGTCTGTTGAAAGGCTGATTGGATTAAAAATCTCATTGATGCTAATGACCTGGAATGCAGGAGGAATGGAATAGCAAATGTTTAAGGCAATCAGAACTGGAAAGGTGTGTGTGTGTGTGTGTGTGTGTGTGTGTGTGTGTGTGTGGATTTGCCTCTGGGTATACAGAGGACCTCTTGCCAACCTAGCAATCCGAAAGCATGCAAATGCAAGTAGTTTAATAGGTACCACTTCGGTGGGTAAGTAACAGCGTTCCACATGTGTCATGCCGGCCACATGACATGGAAGCATCTTCAGACAGTGCTGGCTCTTCAGCTAATAAACGGAGATGAGCACCGGCCCCTAGAGTCGGACACGACTGCACAAATGTGTGGGGGGAAACTTTACCTTTATACAGAGTACACAGAATAAGTCTCATGACTCTTTGGCCTTAAATTATACTTAATTTTCTTCTCTCATTTCTTCTGTAGCTGAAGTCACTCAAGAGGAAACTGCAGAATTGCATGGCCAGTTCAGAACTCTCCCCTCCTTGCAAGCCTCAGAGCAAAAACCTCTTTGAATGGTCTGATGCCAGGTCTCCTTAACCAACTGGATTTGAGTCCACCAGTGTGATCATGAAGCCAGGAGAGGCTTTGGGGACCTTCTATTGAGCTGGACAGGCAGTTACTGTTCCTAGGAGATTGGGCCTTCCAGAGGGTAAAGTTGTCCCTCTAGGATGTTGTCTCAGACCTCATAAGCATAGATTACCTGGTCCTGGAAATAGCCCCTGCTGAGTTGGGTTTTACAGCCCAGAAGAGCCAGTTGGCTCCACCTAATCATGTGGGTGCAGATCATACAAAGGGAGGCATTCAATTCCCCATGTTCTGCATTGGTCAGAGTCCCCACCCCCACAAGCATTCTGAGCTGACCCAGGCATAAAATGCAGACAAGCAC
Organism: Charina bottae; assembly: GCA_023362775.1. Taxonomy (NCBI): domain Eukaryota; kingdom Metazoa; phylum Chordata; class Lepidosauria; order Squamata; family Charinaidae; genus Charina; species Charina bottae. The sequence goes on along the minus strand of JALMGJ010000004.1, from coordinate 20,340,168 downwards.
TTATTGATAGGGACTCCCTAGTTTCTTTCTACTCTTGTAAATTTCAGGAAGTTCTTTATAGCACCAGTTCTCAAGAACCATGCAATGGAAACCTATACCAGTCCTCCTTCCACTTCCCTCCCCCTCCTAATCTATTTGTCTTTAAAGGGAGGCTGGCTTCTCAAACTACTTTCTCTTTTTCTTTTCCTTCCTTGTCCTTTATCTTTCTCTCTACCATCTCTGCTTAGCCGATACATATAGAATTACTTTTCTGTCTCCCACTTTTTTTCCAATTCTTCTCTGGGGAACTACTGCATCAACATTAAGACATTTACATCAATACCTCCCCCATTCTTGCTTATTCACCACCACCCCCTCTCCCTCTCTTTCTCTCTAAGGCAAAGAAAACAGCTTAGAGAGCATATATTGGAGTTGTTCCTTTTTTAACAACCACAGCATACTACTTAAAGCATCCAGCATACTACTACTGGATGATCTCCACATAACAGATCAAAGGGATTGCATAGCTGATCATATCAACTTGTATTAAATAACAACACAAGTCTTGCTTGGGTTCCTGCATTACACTAAACCATATTCTGGTTTATTTGATTTTGGGTCAGCATAATATAAGAACTCAGGCATTATGTTTTACAAACCCAGTTTATGCCTTGGTGTCATTGTGATCTAAGCCATCATGGCATATTTATCAAACTATGATTTGTGCACCTTAAGAGGAAAAAGGATTGTCATAATTTTGGTGGTTTACTACCAAGTTTCAGCAGAAACAAAAAAGTGGCTGGAATCCATAAGCCTATACAAAAAAAAAAAAAGGGGGGGGGGAAAGAAAGTTGTGAGGTTGGCAACAAGTTATTTATTTATTAAAATTATTGGCCACCCAACTCCAGTGGACTGTTCAAATTTCAAAGATAATAATAATAATAATAATAATAATAATAATAATAATAATGCAATAAGCATTGCAAATGTGGCAGGACCAAGCTGATCTTGACTGATTTAAAAAAGCTAAGCAGAATTGGTTAGTATTTGGATGGGAGGCCTAGTGAATCTCAGGACTTTTGACTAGACTGGGATTTCTAAAAACAAACAAACAAACATTCTGGAAAATAGCAATGATAAGTCACTCCTGTAACACTTCCAAGAAAATTGTCCAGATTTGTCCATGAAGTCATTAGAATTGAGCTCAACTTGAAAGAGACATCCTCTTTTAATAGTTCAAATTTCACAGGCAAGAAGTGATTTGGAGCCTTGGACTGAAAGAACATGCCTACTGGGATCTGGTTGTCTACATAATGCAACATCTTGCATTTCATATAAGGCACAGACACATACTTAAATATGGGTCTTCTTTCCTTACCCGAGATCTTCAAACTTTGTTATTTGAAGTATTTGTCATTCAGTCACCTCTTTCAACACACTCTCTTCCCTCTTTTTTGCTTTTGTCCAGTTCATAATAAAAGTTATGTTTCAATCACACATTTAGGCATGGCTGAGATTTTTGTCATCAAATCTGATTTTTTTTCCCCTTCTGGGCCTGCAGATTATGATAAAGTGCTACCCTATAGCTGAATGGAAACAGATGCACGTGGCAAAAAATAACAAAAACAGACACAGATGGTGTGTCACATGCACAACTTCTTAATTTATCCTTTTTTGTGCAGTACAATGATCCTTGCCAATAGATTGAATTCATCATTTGTGCATTTCCTTAGGGAAGCTTTTCACCCCCCTCCCTTTGTCCCTCTAAAGCCTGCTGTACATTGTCGCCATGGTGCATAAGACCACTTGGTGCTTTGGCAATCAGTTTCACCCTTTCTCTTTTAAAAGAATGTGACAGCAGATTTTTTTTCCCCTATTCATGAATTATGTGCTACTTACAATGGCACTGCTCTCTCTTGTTCTCAGAGATTGTCTTTGTTTCTTTGTGGGTAATATTTGTAAGAACTCACTTTCAACTTGACATTCAGAGTCCATACCTTTTTTTGTAAAAAAAGTCAGGCTAATCTGTCGTTTGGGATGGGGAATGGTGAAGTACCTCTTGTAGAATTTTAAAACACATAGCTATGTCTTCTTCAAAAAGAAAGTCATACATCACAATGCTCTGTGAAATTTCAGAGCTACGGGTTTCCATGCAGGAGTGTATATTGTGCACTCATTTACCCAACAAGTAAACCAAAGAAAACAGGACAGCAAAGAAATAAATTTGTTAACCTTTGTTGTTTTGTTTTCTTATGCTTTTTAATTATGGCATTGCATTTGCACTACAGCAGTCTCTGAAATTTCTTCCTTCACAAGCTGCAGATGAAGAAGGTGAATCAAAAGAAGAGGAAAAACATTTGGTTCAGTTCCACCACTATTGGTTTCTCTCAGTGGAGTTTTATTTCCAGACTTTGGTAAATTGACTGAACATACAAATACTTCACTATAGTGTGTGTGTCATGTTTCACCCAGCTCACCAGGGCCCTCAGGCTAATGTTCTCTCTTTTCTAATTGAATGAGTCTCCACTCTTATAGATTCAAAGTGACAAATAATTAAAAAGTTATCATTGCATTTATGCCTCTTTGTGTTAAGTGTATAAGAGAAAGTGGAGCATGGAGTACATTACCAGTGAATGTTTGATTAAAGTAGGAAAACAGACTCATTCCATTAAGCAAGGCTATGACTCTCCAGTTCCCTTGCATGCTTTCCTTCAGCCATTAGCCATCACAATTAATAATGCCAAATACATGCATACAACTAAAGAGGTACTGTTAAACAATAAAATATGGCAACCAAAGTTGTCATAGTGGAGCATACTATAAAACCTGGTGCTAAAGATATGTAAGAAGCAATGATTAGGTCTTGCTTTTGAACACACCCTTTGATAAATGCAGAATGAGAAACATACATTTGATTTGCCCTTCTTTTGTTCTGTTCATTTTAAATTGTAAATTGCATGCTTATATTCTAGAAGCACTTGTATTGGAGCCTAGTTCTATTTATGTCTACTCACACACAAAAAAGCCTCTTTTAATTCACTGACTCTTTGGATTAGGTATGTATATTTTTAGTAATCAGTCTACTTTTATTCCTCTCCCATAGAAGCAGCCATATGGATTGATCTTCATACATGCTGATTAGATAAAAACATAATGAAATGTAACAATTAAAAGCTTTCAATTTTAGCTTACTTATAATAAATATTAAGTATTAAATTAAATTCAGACACATTATTGTAAACAGCCACAAAATAAATAAATAAATATATATATATATATATATATATATATATATATATATATATATATAATTTGAGTAAACTCCGGGAGACAGTGGAGGACAGGAAGGCCTGGCATGCTATGGTCCATGGGGTCACGAAGAGTCAGACACGACTGAACGACTGAACAACAACAATATATATATTGTTATATTGTTATTATCTGTATATTTATATTTTATATTTTATAATTTATATTTTATAATCTATTTTTAATTGATATTTTATTGTTATTGTTTTAATCTGTTGTAAGCCGCCCAGAGTCGTTTGAGATGGACGGTAGACAAATATAATAAATAAATAATATATATACTGTATAATAAATAAATAAATAAATAAATAAATAAATATATACTGTATAATAAATAATATATATACTGTGTATATATATACACACATACACACATACACACATACACATACACACACACACACACACACACACACACACACACACATACACATACACATTGTTGTTGTTTATTTGTTCAGTCGCTTCCGACTCTTCGTGACTTCATGGACCAGCCCACGCCAGAGCTTTCTGTCGGCTGATCTATTTAGTTTTCACAGCAAGAATACTGGGGTGGGTTGCCATTACCTTCCCCAGGGATCGTATTTAGTCTGACCTCTCTGCCACGACCTTCCCCTCTTGGGTGTCCCTTCACGGTTTAGCTCATGGTTTCATTGAGGTGCTCAAGCTCCAGCACCACGACAAGGTAACAATCTCCTTTGCTGGAGACACATACACATACATACACACACTGTGTATACATATATATAGTATATATACATATATACGTATATGAGCTGCTCAAAAAAATAAAGGGAACACTGAAATAAGACATCCTAGATCTGAATGAATGAAATATTCGTATTAATTACTTTGTTCATTACATAGTTGAATGTGCTGACAACAAAATCACACAAAAAGCATGGAAATCAAATGTAAGCAACCCCTGGAGGTCTGGATGTGGAGTTACACTCAAAAATTAAAGTGGAAAAGAACACTACAGGCTGATCCAACGTTGATGTAATGTCCTTAAAACAAGTCAAAATGAGGCTCAGTAGTGTGTGTGGCCTCCACGTGCCTGTATGACCTCCCTACAACGCCTGGGCATGCTCCTGATGAGGTGGCGGATGGTCTCCTGAGGGATCTCCTCCCACACCTGGACTAAAGCATCCCCCAACTCCTGGACAGTCTGTGGTGCAACGTGGCGTTGGTGGATGGAGCGAGACATGATGTCCCAGATGTGCTCAATTGGATTCAGGTCTGGGGAACGGGCAGGCCAGTCCATAGTATCAATGCCTTCGTCTTGCAGGAACTGCTGGAACACTCCAGCCACATGAGGTCTAGCATTGTCTTGCATTAGGAGGAACCCAGGGTCAACCGCACCAGCATATGGTCTCACAAGGGGTCTGAGGATCTCATCTTGGTACCTAATGGCAGTCAGGCTACCTCTGGCGAGCACACGGAGGGCTGTGCGGCCAACTAAAGAAATGCCACCCCACACCATTACTGACCCACTGCCAAACCGGTCATGCTGGAGGATGTTGCAGGCAGCAGAACGTTCTCCACGGCGTCTCCAGACCCTGTCATGTCTGTCACATGTGCTCAGTGTGAACCTGCTTTCATCTGTGAAGAACACAGGGCGCCAGTGGTGAACTTGCCAATCTTGTGTTCTCTGGCAAATGCCAAACGTCCTGCACGGTGTTGGGCTGGAAGCACAACCCCCACCTGTGGCCGTCGGGCCCTCATACCACCCTCATGGAGTCTGTTTCTGACCGTTTGAGCAGCCACACGCACATTTGTGGCCCACTGGAGGTCATTTTGCAGGGCTCTGGCAGTGCTCCTCCTGTCCCTCCTTGCACAAAGGCGGAGGTAGCGGTCCTGCTGCTGGGTTGTTGCCCTCCTACGGCCTCCTCCACATCTCCTGATGTACTGACCTGTCTCCTGGTAGCGCCTCCATGCTCTGGACCTACGCTGACAGACCCAGCAAACCTTCTTGCCACAGCTCGCATTGATGTGCCATCCTGGATGAGCTGCACTACCTGAGCCACTTGTGTGGGTTGTAGACTCCGTCTCATGCTACCACTAGAGTGGAAGCACCGCCAGCATTCAAAAGTGACCAAACCATCAGCCAGAAAGCATAGGAACTGAGAAGTGGTCTGTGGTCACCACCTGCAGATCCACTCCTTTATTGGGGATGTCTTGCTAACTGCCTATGCTTTCCGCCTGTTGTCTATTCCATGTGCACAACAGCATGTGAAATTGATTGTCAATCAGTGTTGCTACCTAAGTGGACAGTTTGATTTCACAGAAGTGATATTGACTTGGACTTACATTGTGTTGTTTCAGTGTTCCCTTTATTTTTTTGAGCAGTGTATATATACTATATATATATAGCACACTTACTCAGAGAAGGCCTTGGTAGAGTGAAAGATCTTTAATGGTATTTAAAATGTGTCAAGGTTCATGATTTCCATAAAGGAGAGGGGACATCATTTCCTTTGAAAGATTGAAGGTTTTGGTAGTAAATCAGTAGTATAGTCTCCTTGATTATTTATTTATTTATTTTCTATCCCAACTTTATTATTTTTATAAATAACTCAAGGCGGCAAACATACCAAATACTCCTTCCTCCTCCTATTTTCCCCACAACAACAACCCTGTGAGGTGAGTTGGGCTCAGAGAGAGTGACTGGCCTAAGGTCACCCAGCTGGCTTTCATGCCTCAGGCGGGACTCGAACTCTCAGTCTCCTGGTTTCTAGTCCATTGTCTTAACTACTAGACCAAACTGGCTATTCTTTTGGGATTTTTTTTCAACTCCCCATTCTATTTTACAGCCCAGGGAATTTTTTGGTCATCTTGCATCCAACTATTAACCAGATTTGATTCTAGTTTGTTTTTTGAGATTCACCAAAGTACACTAAGTGCTACCATACTAAGCTGGCTGGAAAAAAAATAGCACCTGACTTAAGAGATGTGATGTTTAAAAATAGATTAATGATTTACATTATGAGTAACACATTGGGTTTATATAGTTATAAAACAGAGAGGGTATTTTTGCTGTTGCATTGATGCCTTGTAAGTATTATTTGCTTCCCACAAATATTTTATGAGAAATGTTCATGTCATGCTGCACTGGCATACATCAGGAATAAGGAATGACGTTGATTAATAAAACATAAATAATAATAATAAAATAAAAAAATAAAGCTGGGATTCCATTAGCCTTTGGGACAAAGACTTTATAAAAGTAAAACTGAAGATTTTTCCTTCAAAAAATTAAAAAAATCATCCTGTACCTATTTTCTCTGTTGTTTGGTTTTTGTCTTTGTAAGTGAATCTTGTCTAAGAATTTTCAAATGACTGATGCATGTAAAGTATGAGTGGAATTCCTCCTCAGCTGCTTTAGATTTTATGAAGAATTTACGTGTTTTCTTCCATAACAGAAGGATTTGCACATTTCTTGTCGTGAAAACTGTATGCACAGCAGTACTTTCGACAGATAAGATCCTCTCAAAAGCAGGGGGTGCACTATTCATTTTCATCAAAGCAGCAGGTGTATGGCAAAGACTGGAAAATTGAAAACATGGAAAGTAATTGAGCCATTATTTTTGCCAGAGAAATGCCAGCCACCAGCCCATATATAGGATTGCTTTTGGTGAGATTTTGACCAACTAACCCCATTGATTGGGCTGCACAAATCATTTTAATACAAGCTACAGATGGGCCACTGCATGAAAATACTGTGGTGATACCTCATTTATGGAATTCCCTCCCCAGAGTGACTTGACAGACACCCACATTAGCATCACTTTGTGACAGGTGAAAATCTTTCTATTGTTCCATATTTTTTAATGTGGCTATTAACTGCATTCTAATTTGCATTGTTTTAGATTTTGAATGACTGCCTTGCTGCTTCCTAGTTTTTATGTGTTTTCATTTTGCATTTTATTTGATGTTATTGGAGAGCTTCAGCTATTGAGCAATTTTTAAATGTTCATAAATATATAGTATTACAGCACTAATCAATCCTAAATAAAATATTTTTTTTAAAATCCAGTTTATTTGCTGTATATACCAGTTTACTTATTTTAATATTCATTAATGCAGAAGTGTAATGGATATTTTTGGATTGTGCCTACTAACCTCACAGGTGTTAATTTCCATATAAGTTTATTTAATGTTGTACTCTAGAAGTGAAAATATATATTTTTTAAATTATGTATCTTTTGATTATACAACAGAAATACCTCTCTTGTTTGTTTGTTTTTTCCTTTTTGCTTCACTGTGTTGAGAAACCACAATAGGTATTATCAGCTAAATTAAAGTAAAGCCAAGATAATGTAATTCGGTTTGTCATGGAAGAAAAATTACTAGATACTCGTACATTTGAAGTTTATAATCCCATTACTGTGCTATGTGAATGGAAACAACATTTCTGCTGATCCAGCTTTTATTTTCTCCCTATTCCTTGTTTATTCAATTCTGCTTTTTATGAATTTCTTTAGGGTCATCCAATAAATGACTTTAAAAAATAATGTGAATATTTTAGAACAGTATCACCATAAATCACTTTGTGAAAGTCCTGGAAACATCGGATAGCTGAGTTACTGAATATTGTATGGAAAACTGTTCTATGATTAAGTCCATTCTTGGCAAATGGCTATTACAAAAAGTACTGCAGACAGCAGTGCAAAAAGAAGAATAGCAAAGAGGGAATAAAGAATACCACCTCTGGAGAAGGAATAGGAAACACCTAGGTATCAGCATTGCTATAGCTACTAACAAGTGTAAGTTGTATGGTTGTAAATAAGGAACACAGCATTTTAGAGCCAGGGGTCAAAAGACAAAATGTGGATGGAGCCAAGGCAAGAAGCAGGAGAGGGCATAACTATATTCATTTAATCTTAATTAAAGTGAAATACAATTAATGTGACTTCTCTATATAAATACATTTCCCTTTCTGCCACATTCATTTTTGGGGGTGGGTCAGGTATGTATGTATGTATGTATGTATGTATGTATGTATGTATGTATGTATATAATTTGTAGGATACTCAATTCCAGGTTTCTTCATTTGAGTGACAAAAGGAATGGCAAACGAAGAACTCATGGCTCTGAAGTAATATTTATGCAGATGACTTCCTGCTAGACATCTAGGGGCGTGGTGGTTCAGTGGGTAAGGCTTGTCGATCGGAATATTGCAAGTTTGGAGGTTCGAATCCCTAGCCCTGCGTGACGGAGTGAGCTCCCGCACTAGCTCCAGCTCTTGCCAACCTAGCAATTCGAAAGCATGCAAATGCAAGTAGATGAATAGGTGCCACTTTGGTGGGAAGGTAACAGTGTTCCGCATGTGTCATGCCGGCCACATGACCGTGGAAGCGTCTTTGGACAGTGCTGGATCTTTGGCTAAGAAACGGAGATGAGCACCGGCCCCTAGAGTCAGACACGACTGCACAAATGTGCGGGGGGAACCTTTACCTTTTTTACCTTCCTGCTAGATCTGTCACTATTTTACCAGGGTGCAGCAATAAGTGCCTCAAATGAGAGGAGGGTAGGATGAATGTTTGTACAATCATGTAGTCATGTAGATTTTGGACAAATTATGTGAACAGACTTAGGTCTCTTGAGAAATTCATAATGCTGGGAAAGGTAGAAAGAAAGAGAAGAATAGGACAACCAGTAACAAGGTGGATAAACTTGGTTACAGCAGCAGTGGGTGCATCACTGGAGACCTCAAGGGCCAGACTGGGAACAGATCATCCTCAAGAAGTTCTATGCTAAAAGTCAAAACTGACTTAATGGCACATAATCAAATAATCGTTTGGAGAGGCCAGATTTCAGTTAATTTAATATTTTATAAACTAATTCACTGAGGAAGTCATGGAAGAGGTCTCTGAGAATTTGTTACTTCTCTGCCAGCCTCTTTTTAGAGTATAAGGCTGCTCTAGGGGGCTTTGCTGCTTGTTGCAAACAGCATTTTGATCTTTTGGCTTGTCAACAGCTTCCATCAGAGAATGCAAACTTATGGTCAAATTAAGTGGTCAATTTGGGGTGGGTGAGTGGGTGAGTAAGTCAGGTGAGATTGTCTTCCATTGCTGTAGAAGCCACCACCTTTCCACCTTTCCACCTTTCCACATTGGAACTTTACAGCACCTTCACAATTGTTCAACCAAACTCATACCCAAGGACCAGAATTCTACCAAAAATGTTATTTTTTTTTAAACACAGATATACCACTCTTTCAAAAGAGCAGTAAATCTGTGTTAAGAAGGAGCCCTTGTCAGACCTGAAAAGTGCTTCTGAAAGCTCTGGTCTGGCATCATGTGAGAAGACACCTCAGTGGAAACACATATCTGATGTCTCCTGCAGCCCAAAAGAAAATGGCAATGGAGAAAGAACCTAGTGACAAGAAGGGACTAGGCATGCCCACAGCCTAAAGTGGCCAATGAGAGCTGAGCAGATCCCTACTCCCAACAGCATCATCCCCAGCATTTTCCATATTGTGTTATAAATTCTGTCCATGGTGAAGATCATTCAGTGGCCTGTTAGAACCACTGAATGGAGCAGAGCTTAACATAGTATAAGCTTGTGCAGAGAAAAAGAATATTGTTTAAAAACTGAGCCAGTGAGCATGTTAGAGAGATCCAGGTTCTTAATCTTACACTTTTAGCCCACCCAAGCATAAAGAATCACACGCTTAGACATAGTAGGTTCAAAAAGTAAGTACAAAAGAGTTCTTACATTTATTGGGCCAGTTACATCCATTTTGTTGATAAATGATTCTTCTTTGTTTCCCTAGACTCCTGGCCCTATGTTGCTGCTAGGGCTGTGTGTAGAAAAGGGGGAAAAATCTCCTAGGCCCATCCATGGCTTAAGATGGAGAGTTGAGGCCTAGCACATAGCCTCTCCATGGAAGGACCAACAGCCGCATGGTCCTTCTTCTCTGGTGGAAGCAGCAGAGAGAGTTGACTATGAAGGGAGAAGGAGGAAGTGGGAGTGGCAACAAAACAATTTCCTCAAAGACACAGAGAATTGCATCCTGGGATGAACTCATCTACATGCAAATGAGGCATGTTGATTTGCTGAATTTCCAACACATGGTAAGACTTGGGTTAGCAGAAAAGGGGAAACATTAAACTGAAACAGCTAAAGATGAATTTAAGATGCCTCCATATGATGAGATGAAGGCAGCAACATGAAGACATGCTCTTTCAAAGTGGTTAGCAGGTCATGTTCATAGTGTAGTAGGGGGAGGCTGAGCCCATAGGTTTTCTGTTGGTTTGGTGCTGTGATTTCACTTACATTTTTTTCCTTGCACATAACAGTATGCCAGTTCTATGACGTTCAGCTACTCTTTATTTGTATTTGAACTTAATCAATTTGCATAATATAAAGCACAACTGATTTATGTATATTTAGTTAATCTTGCTTGGGAATATCATTAAACAGTGAAATAAAACATTTATCATACATAAATAAACATAGCATATTTTCCCGAAAGTTACTCTCCATTGGCACATATTAAATTATATTACTGTATGAATGTAATTGTGAGAGCCCCGGTACTTACCTGGCAACCGGCCGACATGCCGGACTCCGAACCGGAAGAAGAGCCAATCACAGGAGGCAGCAGGCTCAGCGTTAACTTGACTGGGGACCCGGAAACGCTGATTGGCCGAGGCTCTGAAAGAAATACGCCTCCGCCAATCAGCGCGCGCCAAAGGAGAGCGGAGAGGCGGGCAGAGCAACGTGAAGCTCGATTGGCCCCCGCTCTCCCAAGGCGCGAAAAAAGGAATAAAAAGCCGGCGAAACTTACCTCAGCTGCCAGAGACAACCGATCCTCTTCACAATCTGGAACCGTGCCTTTGACTGATTCTCCCACCTCACACACCAACCCAGCTGAAGCTGTTGAGGAGCTTCGCGAAAACAGAAGCCCCGTAACCCGCCGGATAGCTACTGAGGAGACCGAGTGAAGGGAAAGCTTCACAGACCTGTCGCCGCCGAGCACCGAGCCTGCTCCTGCTGCCGCACCTTCGTCAAGCGAGCTCCTCGTTGCCGGGCATCTTCCTGAGCACTCTTTGTTCCCTGAGGAAAAAGCCACCACCGGGGTAAGCGCTGCTGCCTTGCCTGTTTCCGCCCCAGCTGCCCACGCCACAGATTCTCCGCATTTCCCCGAACCTGAGTCAAACAAAGCTGGCCAGCAGTGGGCTGCTTTCGTTGGGCCCCATTCTGCTTATACCCAAGCCAGCCAAGATCCTCAGCTTGTTCAAGCCGACACCAGTAACCAGTGGGCTGCTTTTGTTGGGCCCCGGTTTACCTCCAGTCCCACCTGCCAAGCTAACGAGACGCCTGCTGTCACCTTGCCTGGTACCTCCAGATCCATCGTAGTTCCTGCAACCCCTCTGGTCCTTCCTGCCCGGCCAGTAGAATCCGCTGTACCCGTGGTTATCCAACCTGCAGACAAAGAAGAGGACTGTATAAACTGGGCTGCTTGTGTGTCTGTATAAATAAAGTTAATTTCCATAACGCTTCCGTGTCAGTCTTAGTCGGAACAGGACAGTAATGTACACCTCATGAACTGCATCTGCATGAATTAAAATTAAAAAGTTGGGTCTAAACATAGATGATTCATAAGTTAAATTATACATAATTTGCATAAGATGCTGTTCCATTTCTATATTTTATCTACTGAAAGAACATAATAGCCTGATCCTATACAGGACTACTATGTGTAGGGTACAGAAAGTCTAAGCCTTTCTCTTCTCCCCTTTCTTTGGGGAAAAAAAATATGTCCCAACTCTTGCCTACATTTCTCACTGAACCTTTTGAAACAAAAGTTCTGAGAAACAATTAAACTTCTTCCACATAGTGGAATATAATAACAACAACTTGGTGTATTTGTGCACAGACATGAGTTGGTAAATAACATTCTACATTTGTTTTACTCAACGAAAGTCTTACCTGTAAGACTTTAATTTGTCTTAAGGAATCAGGTCTCCTATATGAAAGTATACTGAGATCATATGAAGGCTTTGCAACTGCAAGCAAGTTCAGGATATAGCTAAGCCAATGGTGTTATAATTGTGATTAGGAAAATGTCATTTCAATGCCATTTCATGACAGAGAATGCACTCTAGGTCCTCATCTAGACTGGGCCATCTGGTGATTAAAATAGAGCAGAAGTGGAAGTGAAAGATAATTTCCATTGGTCATACATGGAGTATGACTTCACAGACATGCTTATATAATTGCAAGTCTGTTTCTAGCAGAGGACTACTAGGAAATCAGTGCTAGTCCTTTCTTGCCAGAGCTTAAGACAAATTAAAGTCTTACAGGTAAGACTTTCGTTGAGAAAAACAAATGTAGAATGTTATTTACCAACTCATGTCTGTGCACAAATACACCAAGTTGTTGTTATTATATTCCTCAAAGAATAAAGCAATATAAAGAACAACCAAGTAACAAAAGAATCACATCTTTGACTGGCATCCTTTCAGAATTCAAATTCCAGACAGGAACCTAGGAATTATCCAAATAATGTTGTAAGATGTAATGTATGTCATCAAAATAGGAGGAGGAAGGAGTATTAGGTATGTTCGCCACCTTAAGTTATTTATAAAAATAATAACAGCGGGATAAAAAAATGAAAAAATAAATTAAAATTAAAAAAGGTTCATTTTGTAAATCCAAAGTTGATACAGCCAGAATATTTAGTTCTTGCAAAAAAGAAAGTTTAATTTGTTTTTTTATTCTGCCTAAATGCTTATAACTATTTGAATGACTGTAAACCTTTTCCATTAGATTTTGATAATTAGATCTCTCTATTTTATACAACTTTTCCAATTATTTTTCCTTGATTAGCTGTTTCCATGTGTGCCACATCTACAAAAATCACTCTTTTATTTTCAATTATAGTTGAAATTTCATTGTGTTGTGTCCTGGTTACCAGTCAGGTTGCATGCAAAAATACAATACAATTTTACCATCAAGCTTTTCAACAACTTTTTCAATGTTTTGATTATGCCACATTCAGGAAACTTGGAAATTATAGTTTTTGTACAAATTATATTTTTTATGCCAATGGATTGTAATATCTATTCTGTCATGATATTTGCTGCATCCACTAATTAGAATACAGTACTTATCTCTAATTCAATGGTGCTGTTAAAGTCTCATTTTTCCAAAATGGTCACTTTGAGGGCTGCAAGTTGAAATGCTCTGATATTACTTTGTCCTTGTTTTCAGTTCTCATGTCAAATTTGTGTCCATAAGCTCTTTTGTAGAAAGTTTGTCCTCTTTGTCTTAGGTAGAATTCAGATGGGCATTGCTGGCAGATGGTGGTATATGTTACCTTAGAGCAGAGCTTTCCAAACTGTGTGTCGCGACACAAAAGTGTGTCGCCACACACAGTCTGGTGTGTCGCCACACAACCCGGAAGCGCTGATCATCATCAGCGCTTCCGGGTTTTCCCGCGGCGACACACCAATGGCGGCGTGCAAAAACCCGAAAGCGGCAGCAGCGCTTCCGGGTTTTTGCGCGCTGCCGCAATGGCGGCACTTCCGGGTTTTCCCGCGGCGACACACCAACGGCGGTTGGTGTATCGCCACGGGAAAACTTTGGAAAGCCCTACCTTAGAGAAAGAGAATGTGAAGATGCCTCTAATCTTGTGTGTGTACTTGTTGGGGCCTGTGATGGTGCTATTGGTGTAGTTGTGGGGACAAAGTTGGTTTGGACACCATATTAACATCATTGTCCTGTTGTTTATTGTGCTTCAGGTTGGATGGTTTTCTGTACACAAGTATGGGCATACACCCAATGCCTGAGAAACTTGAGTGCCATTGCCTAGTGTGGGCTATAACATATTAATTATGTGTTTGAGTGACTTGAGCTGTGTGCTATAGGTGACAACCAGTGGTCTCCTGTTCTACCATCCTATTTATTTTCCACAGCTTTACTACATGCAGAAACCATCAGAAGAGGATACGATTTTAACCTTTTACTTGGGAATACCCACTGCACTCAAACTTTTGTGTAGACATTTATAGGACTGCACTGTAAATCTCTTTAGACAGGCAATTATATTTTTGAACTGGAAAACAATACTAACCCAAGTGATACTATAAAGCATTTGGGCTGAAAAAAACTGCATGGGTGTTTTAAAATCCACAACATAAAAGAACAAGAAAACAAACAAACCTTGCTGGCTTCATGGCTGTTGAAATCCCCTTGTGTTCTGTTCAGTACTATTTCCATTCCTAACAGGAAAAGAGAAAAGCATTTGCTTTCTGTTTTATGACATTAATTCCAATGAAATTGTTACAAGCAATACTGCAGCTTGCCTAAAACTGCTGGATGCAAGACATTACATTACAAGTATATAAAAAACCTCTTTCTGGAAAGAAACCAAGTATCTATTTTGCTGAAACTTATGTATAGAAAGTAAATGGCAAATCTGTCACGGAGGGGGAAAAAAGCACAATCTGTTTTATTTAATTTCAGATAAGGATGAACAGATACCTCTAAATAATGCACAATGATTTCCTGATATGGCTCTAGAGAATTATTTAGCTCCAAATACCTTACTGCAATATGACAGTGAACTTCTTAAACACTCAAATCAGCAAACACATATAGGTTGCAAGACATATGACATGCTTCTGCTTCTCAGAACATGTTTGAGAAGCTAATAATATTTTAAATATCTTTTTCCACTTTCCACATTCTGCTCAGGATGTCTGGTGCCACTTTGGAATTTAGTACGACTAGCAGATTGGGCTGCAAAATTCCAAATGACCACCAGTTGGGAAGGAAGTGCTGGAATTTTCTGAATTTCTTTGTTGCTATCAAATGATTATCTGGATTTTGTAGCCCATCTGCTGACCCTATCTTTAACACACTCTAAAGTTCAAACATGAAACACTTCATACTGTAATAGTTCCATTTAGCTCATTTAGATGTACAAATTTCGGAGCCATAGGGTAGGCCAAGAACAATATTGAAATTATGGCTACATAGGACAATTATATGGTGGAAAGATGGATAACTTTAAAGTCATTGATTTAGTTTCCACATACGCAGGACTATAAGATCTGGATTGTATCAAAGGAATGCAAAAAATACTTATTCTTTGCTATCATCTATTTTACACCCCATATCTGAGTCATAATGTGTGGATTCACACAACAAAAACATAAGGAAGCAAACCACAATGTAATGTATGAACCAGAGTATAGTTTCTATACAGTATTGCAGTGATGAAGGAAGGAGTTCCAGAAAAAACAGAAATCACAGCATTTTAATTAGAATTGGTAGAGAAAGACTTAGCCTGACTTCCATATCCCCAGCTGTTGAACTCTCTTTTTGTTTTTGTTCATCTCTATACACAATAGTGAATTTCAATGTATATATAGTAAAGAAAGGAATACTTGACTCTCAAGTGGGGTAAAACATGGAAATTAAAGCAGCAACTTAATCATATTTAATATATTGAAAATAGATTTACTATATGCAAATAACAGCTAAGTATTCAGTTCATACCGGAGTTAAGATTGCCGGGAGAAATATCAACAACCTCAGATATGCAGACAATACCACCCTAATGGCAGAAAGTGAAGAGGAACTAAAGAGCCTCTTGATGAGGGTGAAAGAGGAGAGTGCAAAAGCTGGCTTGAAACTCAACAAAAAAACCCAGATCATGGCATCTGGTCCCATCACTTCCTGGCAAATAGAAGGTGAAGAAATGGAAGCAGTGACAGATTTTATTTTCTTGGGCTCCAAGATCACCATAGACGGTGACTGCAGCCATGAAATTAAAAGACGCTTGCTCCTTGGGAGGAAAGCTATGGCAAACCTAGACAGCATATTAAAAAGCAGGGACATCACCTTGCCGACAAAGGTCCGTATAGTTAAAGCTATGGTTTTTCCAGTAGTAATGTATGGCTGTGAGAGTTGGACCATAAGGAAGGCTGAGCGCCGAAGAATTGATGCTCTCGAACTGTGGTGCTGGAGAAGACTCTTGAGAGTCCCTTGGACTGCAAGGAGGTCAAACCAGTCAATCCTAAAGGAAATCAACCCTGACTGCTCATTGGAAGGACAGATGCTGAAGCTGAAGCTCAAATACTTTGGCCACCTAATACGAAGAGAGGACTCACTGGAAAAGACCCTGATGCTGGGAAAGACTGAAGGCAAAAGGAGAAGGGGACGGCAGAGGATGGGATGGTTAGATAGCATCACCGATGTAATGAACATGAATTTGAGTAAACTCCGAGAGACAGTGGAGGACAGGAAGGCCTGGCATGCTATGGTCCATGAGGTCACGAAGAGTCGGACACGACTAAACGACTGAACAACAACAATTCAGTTCATGTGAAGTTCACAACTATGAGCTGTATCAATTTAACAAAGCCTTTGAGAATCTGAATGTATATTTTATTTATTATTTATTCAAGCATAGAAATAAGAATTGAAAAATTTACCTTGCTTGGATCCACTGTGTTAGAAACCAAAGTACTTTAGACCTATTGCTAATTTTAGTGTCCCTATTTCTTTTCCACAGATATCTCAAGGATATTATATTAATTTCCTGTTGAACTAAGCAAGGAAGGTGAGATAAAACTGAATTTAAATTCTGCAGGATGAGAATTTCAGAAACTGTTAACACTTTCCCAACCATAATATTTAAAAGTAAGTAATGGGTGTTATATTTAGTTAAGATTGGGGATGGGAGTTGCTTACTGTATTCTTTTTCTTTTACCTGCAAACTAAACTGGAGGAAACTGAGTAGCCAGAGTTCATAAGCATTATTTTTTTGTTTGTTTGTTCATCATGTTTGTTGTAATGTTGACTACTGTGGTATCTTCTATTACAACTTTTTTATTCTCTTTTGGGTTTTAGGAGAATTATCTCCAAGAAAGAGAAATCAAATGAAACCCTGGCTGAATAATGCTTGCACAAAGTAACAGGCTTCTCTCTCAGCAGGCTAGATTGGAATCAATTAATCAGGCACCCAAGAATCTAAGAATTTCTAACACAGAATTATACTTTAGAAAAGCTAAGAAGCGAAGACTTCTGGTGGGGACATGGCGGACTGAACAGCTGTGCTCGCGGGCTCAGCAGGCAAAGCTGACAATACGGCTGTATTTTCGGGCTCAGGCAGGTTTTCCTGAAGCTGAGGAGTGCTTACCGGAAAAAGTAAAACATCAGGAATCACCCCATCTGCCCTCCGGATCGCTGCTTGTAGCCAGAAGATTGCAAACAGCGTTTTGCGTTCGACTGGTAAGAGCTTAGCTGGGAGGTGGGGACATCACCATTTTCCAAGCCACACTGTAGCCTTAAAGGGACACTAAGACCTGCCACCTCATTTTTAAATCACCCAATTTATATATATTTTTAAGTACGCGTACCCTAAGAAAGGCTTTCTACAGCAAGAAAAAGTTGGTTCTCTTGGTGCTTATCGTTATTTTTGGGATTACTTTTTTTAAAAAAATATTTTATGTTTTGAACTTTGTTTTCCCTCTAAATATTAAGGAGGATTGAGAGTAAATAATTTTCTCACTGTTATTATTTTTATACTAAAATTGAAGATATTGATATTTTCCTACACGCTGAATCAGCTGATTTGAACATTCAGCTTTCTGTTTCTTCTTTTCCTGGGGAACTGTCTACATATCTCACTTTTGCTTGTGTAAACACATTCCAGAACTCTTCCTTATCTTTTACTTTTGCTGGTTAAGCTCCTAGGGGGTGCCATAATCTCCTGCGTGAGACATGGAGGATTTTAAACAGATTTTCTCTGACTTCCACCAAGATTTTAAACAAATTATTTCTGACTCCTACCAAGTTTTTATGCAAGACATTCAGGACATTTTGGAAAATATGAGGTCTAAAATGTGTCATCTGGTTGGGGATGTTGTGGATGAAACTGAGGAATTTAACAGTGACAGAAACAGTTTTTCTAAGAGTGAGATCAGGATTTCTATTGAAATGCTGGATGAAGATTGGATAGTCGAGTTGGAGATGTTAAAGGGATCGATTTGCAAGCCAGAGGTGAAATTGATCTTCTGGAGGAGTGCCATGGAAAAGAAGGGGTTATTATGTATGGGAGGTTTCCTGAAGAGAAGTCGGAATTTTTGAGGGGGGCAGCTGGGCTGTTTGATTTTTTTAAGAAAAAAGCTCTGTGTGCATTGTGGGGACATGTAAATGCTCTGGTTTATTTTGAAGTGGAATAAGGGTTAAAGAATATATATCTGGATTTCTTTTAGGGTTTGGCTGATTTCATTTATCTTTAATGATTTGGATTAAGATTATTAAGGTATAATAAAAAATAAATGTCTATTTGGATGGTTTTAGGTTTAATATGATTAAGATTATAAAATTGTGTTATTATCAGGTATAATGGCAGACAATTTATATGTTTTTAGTTTGATTTTTATTATAGTAGACAGAAATGTATAGAATAGTTGTAGGAAGGAAATAAATAAATATTATGTATGGGGGGAAATTGTTTAGAAGGTTTATATATTTTTTTCTTTATTTCTTTTAATACAAGGGGAGGGAGTAACTGTATTTAGTGATTTTTACAATGTGCCAATGGAATGATTTATAGAAATAATGTGATTTTGGTTTAATATAGAGTAAGGGATTGATTACGGAAATTTTTGTATCTCCTTGCTGTTAAAAGTCAGAAGTCACCTCTTTTTGTAACTTTGAAAAACATTTTCTCTTGTGTTTTCACACTTCTTTAGTCTTTTTTCTTCTTTGTAGTGTTTTCTTTTTCTGTAGCTTTTATCTTTGCTTGAAACTTAATAAAAATTCTTATAAAAAAAGAAAGAAAAAGAAAAGCTAAGAAGCTATTATGAAAGAATTCCATCAATTCTTAGTATCAAAATTGAGGCCTACATACAGTGAACTCAGATTTCCATTTTAGTCCCTCTTTATCCTACCTGCACTATGCAATGGGTGGATAGCCCTCTTTTTTAGCAGGAGACTTGATTTCCATTTGTCTCTTGTTTTGATGATGGCTAGCCCTGATATCAGGTTATATTCTTCAGCCTGTTTGAAAACTAAATCTCACAATAACTCATATGGACTAGTTTTCCTGCTTAGCCATGTCATTACCTTAATTGACACCCCTGTTGACAACACAAATGAGTTAACACTAAGATTATCTGTGATAGAATTCATTTTTAATTACCCTCCCACAATGAAATCATATACCACACTAGATCCTTCAACATCATATTGTGAGGAGCATCAGAGGTATACACTGAATTCACATATTGCCCAAACTCTGTATATACAAATTAGTATATACTTTAGGCACATCACTGTATCTAGGGATGCCTTTTCTGATTATTGTAAGGCTCCAGCGATTTTGCTTCCCCCCCCCCAAATGGCATACTATTGTTGCCTTTAGCAAAGTACCATTTTCCAAATGTCATCTTTATTTACGTCAGTTTCTCTGGGCCTCTGTTTTGCTTTTTACAAATTTAAAACTATAGGTGGCTGCAGTTTAGATAAAGGAAGTGACACTATACTATTAAATGTGCCTGCCTGGTTCCCAAAAGGACAAAGGCAAGCAGCTATACATCTTGGAGGGTAAGATATTGGGCATGGCAGGTGGTATTACAGCAGTCAGTCTGTGTGACCACCCATAAAATGCTCTTAAAGTTTAAGTTCAAAAGCTGCAAAGACCTGTGACATAATTGGTTGATTGGTTTTGGCTTAGTGTGTTGTATGAACCCAACTATTACAATTTGTAAATCATAGTTACAGTTTAATGGTATGTGTGCATCAGGGAACAATAGATTTTTCAATAAAACATGTTTAAAAGAAATCCTGGTTTATTGCAAACATTATGGGTGGAGAGCCATGCTGTGTAAGTCAGGTCATTAATCTACCCAGCTCAATATTATCTAAAGTGACTGATGGCAGTTTTCTAGCATTTCATCTTTACTGGCCTCACTTGGATTCATGGGGGATTTAATCCTTAATGTTCTATATGTGAAGTATATGCCTTTCCACCGAATAATTCCCCCCCCCCCCAGAAACTAAGATCATGAACAGTCTTTGTGCATAGGAATACTGCAGTCTACAGGTTGTCCTTGCTTAACAACCATTTGTTTAGTGACGGTTTAGACTTATGATGGTGCTGAAAAAATTATTTATGACCGGTCCTCACAGTTACGACCATCACAGATTCCTCATGGTCACATGGTCACAATTTTGATGTTTGGCAACCAGTTCACATTTATGACCATTGCAGTGTCCCATGGTTTTATGATCACCATTTTCAACCTTCCTGGCCTGCTTCTGGCAAGCAGAATCAATGGGGAACTATGTGATTTGGCTAACGACCATGTGGTTTGCCTAACGGCTGTGGTGATTCACTTAACAACCGCCAAAATTGGATCAGATTTGCTTAATGACCGCTTTGCTTAGCAACCTAAATCCCGGTCCCAATTGTGGTCATTAAGTGAGGACTACCTGTATTTCTTTCCTCTGACACTAAGAATAACATGAAAATTCCAAACCATGTGAAAATATGATATCTCTCCTTCCAGGGCCAGCATCACTGGGCAACCATTCTTTGTTTATGAAGTATAATAATATTAGATACTAATATTATATTAGTAAATACTGATACAATAAATGCAGATGAAAACACCTTAAGATTTCATTCTGACATGCACCAGCTAAAATTTCTACCAGAACTAAAGTTCAATCATCATTCTGACCTTAACATTCCAAGAGAACAAGAACTTAATCAAATAACTGGAGCCAAGCAGGAGTTTCAAAGTGTCATAGACATAGGAGCAGTGTACAGCTACATGAAATGAGATATTTCATTAACCGCCCAGAGTCTGCCACGGTAGAGATGGGCGGGGATAAATCCAAATAATAAATAAATAATAAAATAAATAAATATTGTGCTTGAGACACCAACACACCAACCAACATGACCAAAGTTAAATTGAATTGACTGCCTCCTGTCCTTTACAAGTTAATCTCTAGGTAACAATACAGGACAGGTTCTGCTGCTAAGGTTCTTCTGCTCTCCACTGTACAAAGCTGTTATATGACCAGAGATGGCAGGGATTAAATGTTATGTGTTTCTCTTTTTTCTTAGGAGTCGTCCCTGGAAAAGGGTTTTGTTCCTCTTTACAAATTCATACTTCAATTCTATAGACCTTCATATGAGCTATAATTCTGGCAATCCCAACCAGCATGCAGGATGCTGGGAACAGTAGTTCAGGGGCATCTGGAGGTCCATGCCTAGTTAAAGGATGTGACGGAATACTATTAAATAGAAGGAAAAAACTATAATTCTCCAGCAGAGAATAAACCCTTTTTAACACGTTTAGTGAAATTACAGACCATACAAAACCTTTGATGGGAAGAAAGCACTGGGAGTCAGACTTGGGCAAACAGATGCAGCTGAAGGAGATGTCATCCTACCTACAAATATGACAGTTGTGACAAATATTTAAAGGATTAAAATAGAAGATTGGAAAATAAAAACGTTCCGTGTCCATTGTGAGCAGGTACATTCTATCAACAGCAGGCTTTTTTTTAACGGAGAGGAGGAAAAAAGGAAATTTTGGAACCAACAACTATGTTTTTAACTATGACATCTCAGCATTATAGCATCTCCCTGTATAAAGGCACTGTGAGTATAAAGAAAACTTTTAGGCAAAGTCTTCTAAAGGGATTACAAAGTGAATTGCTGCATTAAGAATCTAGGCTGAAATATAGGAATGTCAAAGTAAAAGCAGAAAAGCTAGGACTCAGTTTTAAAAAAACTGATCTTATAATAGGTCACAAATTTATTGAAAAGACTATATATAACATAGGGCCTTGCTTTAAGAATTATGGGATCTGCAGATTCCATGCTTCTAGAGGCGCTGGTCTGGAGAAAATTGAAACGTAAGTACGGACTGAGTCAGTGGGATTTTTATCATTATGAGGATGATTTCAAGTAGAAGACTGTCATCTGTAAAATAGGACACATGGCTACCTAATGTAATGCTTTTGAAACAGCTCTTTAAAAATAAAAACCCAAGTTCCCCTTGGGCTCACAGACATAGTTCTTAACTGAAAAGGAGAGGGTTTGTATTTAGGACACAGGCATTCAATCATACTGGAGAGCTATAGTTGATCCTTGATATGTTTATTCTTACACGTGTGGTATGTCTACATATGTGCATTCTTTAAATCAAGGGCAACATGAATTTGTGCAGTATTTTTTTTTATACTGAAAATCTAAAGTGCAGCCAAACAACATGAATATGATTGGCTTGATCTGTGGGTCCCTGAAGAAAGTAACCATGCAGTACAAATCACTTGCTTTTCATATTCCCTGAAATGTGAGCAAGACCCCATTTTTGTTCAACAGCATTACTAACAATATATCATTTAAAATAATTAAGCACCAAACAGATCATTTGCGGCAGAAATACTCCACAACTATCTGATGCCATTCGGTTTCTGACTCACTGTACATTTCTGATAAGCAGCACCATTTCAGAAATTGCAATGATTAGATCTATATTTTAATTACATGCTATTGATATTTCACATCTGCCTCTGCTGGCAATGAGAAGATTTTGAATTGCACCAAAAGTTTTTCTTTCCAAACCAATGTTAAATAATAATAATAATAATAATAACAACAACAACAACAACAACAACAACAACAACAACAACTTTTAGTTTATGTTCTGGGCATATTTCTAGTTAAATTAATTGTGTTGTAACATAGTGTATGATGTTATATTTGCATCATAATATATCTTGTGCAGACCTCTTTAACTTACACTGTACTTATCCTCTGTGTTGCTGTTGCTGGAATGATAACAAGCTTTCATTCTCTCCTATGCATGCAGAGTTTCTGGAGCCATGATAAACAAGCAACATAACAATTCTCCTTTGAAAATGTTTATCACTATACAAATAACATTCCTAAACTTATTTATTTCAAGCCATACTGATTTCTAACAGTGCACACTGGAGAACAGTTATACCATTTGGAAGTAAAAAAAATTATTTGTAAGTAAATTGTACTGACATCCTTGGGAACCAAGGTTGAAATCCTATGCAAATTTGACCAAGGATTATTTCATACTGAAATCAGAAAGATCTATATTTGTGCAAACATGCTAAAATCACAATGAGAGGCTATAATATAATTCTCACTTTTTTTGGTGGGTGAGGGGTACCTTTGAGTCAGTTTTAGCTACTGGGGTCTGCCTGAACAAGTCCTTGCAGATACCTTGGCAAGACGTTTGGAAATGGCTTGCCCTTGCTTTCTTCCTAGGGCTGAGAGAAAGTAACTGGCCCAAGGTCATACAGCTGGTTTTATGCCTAAGGCAGGACTAGAACTCACAGTCTCCTGGTTTCTAGATTGGTACTTTAACCACTACACCAAGCTGGCACTGAGCGGGTTCAGAGCGCCTTCTGATCAGTGTTGATTCCTGGCAACTGTCTGGTCTATTCCCTGCAGTTTTCTTGGCAAGATTTTGGAAGTGATTTGCCATTGCCTGCTTCCTATGGCTGACTGGCTCAAGGCCACCTTCATGCCTGAGGCGGGACTAGAGTCTCTGGATTTCTAGCCTAGTGCCTTAACTGGTGCCTTGAACCTCCCAGGGTCCCCGACAGGGGAGATGGGCGGTAATACAAATTTAATAAAATAAAATAAATAAAATAAATAACTACTACACCAAACTTTCTCTCACTTAATTGAACAAAATAAAGCTGATTTCTGAGCCAGTACCATATTGAGGGTACTATTTATTGGGCCTGGTGAGGACTATTATGTGTAGGTCCAAGGATGACAGTAAGTGGAAGTAACAGTAAGCAGGACAAAGGATTTGGACCTTAAACCTACAATCTGGATTCCCTATTGTCTGTTCTTTCTAAACAAATAGGTTTTCCTCATATGCGGTAGACCTTTCTCTCAAACAAAGTATGACTTATCCTTTGAGTTGACTTGACTTCTGGGAACATCGTGGATGCATCTTGACAGCAGTATAGAGGTAGTAGCCACTGCTTTTTTTGAAATGTCTTTCCACTTCCCAAACTTGGCTATAGCTCTGGGACTCTCTGGTGGCTTCCGATGGGTATCAAGCAATTTTGGCTCTGCTCATCTTTTTGGGATCAGCGAAGATCAGCCTGAGCTGCCACTCTAGCTGTGTTATCAGTTATGGGAAAGAGAAAGTCAAGAAAGTATTAAGTCAGGGAAAAGGAGGTAGGAGATAAAGGAATAGGAAACATCTAAATCTAGTTTAAACCAACAACTCTCTATAGGTGAATCATCCACATATAGCATTAAAAAAATTGCAAAGGATGGTAACTCACTCACATAGATGTTAGATATTTATGATGTAGCCTATCTTCTGTTTGATTCATGTCAGAGTCCCTCTTTTGAGGGACATGGGCAGTGACGAAATTTGATAAATGAATAAATAAAAAATAAATAGTCATTGCTAATATTGATGGTTGTTGTGGGTTTTCCGGGCTGTGTGGCCGTGTTCTGGCAGTTTTGGTTCCTAACGTTTCGCCAGTCGCTGTGGCTGGCATCTTCAGAGGACAGGAGCACAGCTAGAAGATTCTGTCTGTGCCCAAGTGGAGGGTGTGTGTTCCTGCTGGTGTTTATATCTGCTGAGAGGGTGTGTGTCTTCTGTGGGTCATTTACAAGAGATTAGGAGATGGTTTATTGTGGTGATTGGGGTGTGTGGTGCTGTCGTGTGTGGGATTAGCACATCTATTGTGTGAGTTGTTTGTATATTTCTGTAGTTGAGTAGAGTTCATTGAACTTTTGCAAGCTGTGTTTTTCAGGACTGGCAGCCAGGTTTTGCTGATCTTTAAGCTTTCTTCTTTTTTATTGAAACTGTGTTGGTGTTTATGTATTTTCAATAAAAAAGAAATTTTTATTATGAAGAGTTGGAAGCGACTGAACGAATAAACAACAAAATAAACAACCCAGTGAATCCACAGCTCTCTGGGTGTGACTCCAGATCTTCCTTCAAATATTTAATTTTTTTTAAAAAGTTCCTTTAAAAGTAATTTTAAAAAATTAGGAAACAACAGAAGTGTTATTTGCAGACCCACATACATATTTACATGCATAAATACATACATATTTAGATTTATATACATGTATGTAAATAACACTTCTATTGTTTCCTAACTTAAAAATAAATACTGTATCCTGAAAGTGTTATTTCACTTGTCTAAAGACAAACTGAACTCTGAATGAAACCATTGAGGACGTTTCAGGTTAATTTTATTGTATGGAAATTGCAAGATAGTTTAACCAATATAGATAAATTGTCTTGAGTATTTCAATTATGTTCAGTGAACATATTATTATAACACATCCAAATTTGGGGCTTATCCAAGTGACTCTGGGCAGCAAACACAATTTAAAAAATAAAAACTACAATAATACAAAAATTTAAATACATAGCACCCAAGAATAAATCACCCATCATAATCACTTAATTATGAATATTAAAACTTCCTGCTGCAGTTTTAAATTACTCTTTTCCTCATTGCATTACCTCTATGGCTCCTATCTGTTTTGATGGTGAGTTTTACTTCATTCTAGGTTAACCCCAGCAGTTCATTGGCTACAGTACTTTTCAAAGGCAGGAATGCTAAACAGCAAGACAATGTCATGGTAGCTGCTGCATGGCTGTATGTATGACTACTCTGCCAGAGCAAAGGATGAAAAACAGCCACCCGGAAGCGGTGGCGGGGGTGTGCATGGTGGCGGCGGCAGCGGCATGCCATTAGCGCTTCCACGTTTTAGCGAAGGCCACCGCCGTGTGCCCCCCGCGCCGCCGCCATGCACGCCCCTGCCCCCGCGCGCACCCCCGTGCTGCTGCTGCCGCCATCGTTGGTGTGTCGCCAACGGCGGCAGATTGGAAAGCAGTGCTATACAGTCTGAAACAAAGGATTTCCATTATATTCCAGGAAATGGTGTTGATGTAGATGAAAAGGGCCCTTGAGATCAAGATACTGTCCTTCAACTACCAATAAATAGCTACCCATAGAGAGATTCTTAATCTTTATGATGAGTTTGGAAATAATGAATAAACAATATAATGGAATGACTGCACTTTGTACCTCTAAAAGTGGAGTGCCCTGTGCTAAGACACAAAGCTACATTGAGGCAAGTCCTCCACAAGCAAGGAGTCCTCAGGGGTTAGTTTAAATGCCCATGCATTGAATATATATAAATTAAGTCTCCTGTATTTGCAAATTATTGGGAGTGGGCAGACAGGGGAAGACTCTGAGTTTCATCTGTTTACCACACATTAAGAAGATTCTGAAAAGAGCTTGGTAGATCAGTCAGGATACATTCTCAATGTGCCACAAATAATTCTATGAGATGATAAATAGCTAGACATATCATTTAGTGAAATATCTAAGATAGTTAACTGATGTTCAATAAATGATTTGGAGTACAATTTTTATCATCCCTGGCCACCAACCTTGCTGGACAATGCTTAGGGGAATTACAGTCTTAAGCAGGGATGAGCATGGAATGAAAAATGCATTTTTCTCTATGCACAGGTCCAACACACTTTGCCCCAGATGTTCAGCTGGACCATTCTGGATAGGTCATTTATGTTGATCTGGATTTCAGCCAAGACAAATCTGGAGAAGCTTTAAGGGGCAAGTAGGGAAGGGCTGGTATGCCTCACTTCTCTTTCCCCTTCTCTTCATGGCTGGAGTGATACCCTATTGCTTATCTTCACAGTACCTTTCTCTGTCTTATGGTCCCTTAGCCATTACTCCACTTGGATTAAGCATGACATACCCAGCCCACCTGACCTTCCTCCCCCACCATTGCTACCACCCACCAAGCTACATCCCCAATCCTCTATACTCAACTTTTCCACTGCTCTGTAGCTATTTACTGCCCTTTCTACCACAATACACCACTGGCTTTCCTTTTCCCTGCTGCCTCCATCCTAGAAGGCTTTTGTCAGTACATGCCCACTCCAGGTCCATGCAAGACTGTCTGGTACTGCCTGATCCATGCAGCATTATATGCATAAAATACTGCACGTATAAAAGATACTTCCCCAAATGTAATTTGGAACCCTTGAGCAGAAGTAAATATATTGTATGAAGAGGTTTTTTTAAAAAAAACATATTTTATAATATGTCTATGAAGGTTCTCAGTCATCCAGGTGGAATTGTCTGTAGCTTGAATCATGTCAACTGGATTTCTATTTTCTCAGTGGAAACGTTTCGCTCCTTATCCAAGGAGCTTCTTCAGTCTGAGCAAAGTTAGTAAGGGAATCCTTAAATATGTTGCTGTGTGACCTTACACCTGCGGCTAGGTCATGGTTATTTTTTTGAGATGTTATTTCTAAGTCCCTTTATCATCTAAAGAAGGATCTGTATTATATTTATAATATTTTTATCTTTATTATATTTTATAATGTATCCATGTCTCTGATATAAGTTAGGGCAGAGCAGTTCTTCAGTTCTGAAAGCAAAAATATGCACTGGATGGTGTGGGGCATGCATATAGCACCTTTCAGGATCTCCTTAAAACAACTATTTCTTTTTTTTTGGGTGGGGGGAATGTGTGGTAGCTGCAAAGGGCAACCAGGCAAAAAGGACAAAACCTACTTTGAATCATACAGAGGTTCTCACACAGAGCCTACTGTATCTCCAACTATTTAAAGCAATTGCTATGTGAGCAGCTTGTGTAATTCAAAGGATCTTTTGCCTTTGAATCAGAACTGTTGCACAGCCCTAATGCGCATTTTAAAAATTCAAACACCCTCAGCGCATATGTTTGTATATAGCTTTTGGAAGCTGGGTACTTCTTCAACATTTCTTTCTCCTATGCACTGCTGTTCTTTTTTATTTATTATATTATTTATTTAGCAGATTTATAAGGCCACTCAATCCCACTAGACTCTGGGAGACTTACAAGGGGTAAAAGCATCTTTCACAAAGGGTGGATGTGTATATTTCACAAAGAAAAAAGCTTTGTGTGTATATGTGAGTCTGAGCACATTTTAACCGGAAAAGGCTGGGTCAAAGTTACTTTATTTGATTGATTTACAGTCAGAGACCAAATAAATTGACCATGCCATAAGAGAGTTCATTTTGGCAGGTCTCAGAAATCTGTTCTCTTGGAAATCCATTGTGATTTTTTTCAGTCCCCATTTATGATTGTTTTTAGTAGATTTGGGTAAATTTAGTAGTAGATCACAGAGGCTGCTGAGTCAATTTGGGAGCATGCAAGGGAGAGCGAAGTACTTAGTGCAAAAACAATGTTTGCTTTACAAAGAATTTAGATTTGTCAATATTAGCAATCTATTCTAGTATGATAAATGATTGTGAGATTAGATAGAGAGATAGATCTGAGAGATAGATCTTGCAAATCAAATCAAATCTTTATTATAGTCATAGGCCAGCATCTAAATAATAAAATAACTTTTTTTAAAAAAAGGAAAATTAGCACCTAATTATGTCAATAATTGTTATTGGCCAATTGTGGGCAGAGTTTAAATATAATGTAACAAAACTGTGCTACTTTTAAAGAGATAGAGCTATCTTGATCTATAGCTCAATTACTATAACTGAAAGAAATTATTGGAGTGCCCTGAAAATTTATTTAAAAGTGGAGTACTGGTGACGAATGTCCTTATAGAACTACCATAAAGAAGAACATGTGGCTTCTAACCCACCCATGCTGCAGGGACAATATCATGCTTCAAAAGCAATTCTGTTCCAAAACAGCTGTGGGAAGGGCATTAAAATGGGCTGCAGTTAAAGATCTGGCTTTAAGGGTCGACATTTGGTATAGGTATGAGACTGGTTTGGGAGCTGAAATTTGCTTACAGTATTTATAAATATATCCCATGAGAGGGCTGCAGTTTCTATTTGCGCTTCTACCTCTAAAATCCTTTGTCTTAAGGCTAATTTAGCTTGGTCTCGCCCTAATGGTAAATTACATCACTGGAAAATTAAGTTTAGACTCTCCCTGTGGTTAGCCATGTTGTTACGGTATATGGTCCTAGTTGTGCCCCATATAGCAATTGTGCTTGGGCTTTAGCTGCAAACAACTTAATTGCAGCAGGAATAAACAGTGCTCCTTGAGCTTGGATGGCTGATGCTGATCTCTGTGTGTTTGGAGATACATAATCTAAGTGAGCATTTTGGCTTTAGAAGCTTGAAAAACTACTCCTAAATATTTAAAGGTCTTAACCTGCCCAATGGTGTGTCCACCTAACTTCCAGATTCATTGTTTTGGGCGTTTGGAGAAGGTAAGGACCTTGATCTTGGTAAAGTTTATTGTTAATGTCTGATATATGAGCAAGCCAGGGTTTCTGAATATAGAGATCAGTCCCATTATTTTGTTGGCATGTATTCAACAAACAAATCTGTTTTGTATTTCTAATGGGCTGCATTAATTTGGCCTTGATCACCTTTAGTTTATGCCATTAATCATCTTGCTTCATTGATTTCATCTAAATTAATTAAAGCTTTTCTTGAATGAAGACATTCAAACCTACCTGAACATTTCTCCCTTATAAATCTTTCATATGTGATTAAAATGTTGTCATTCAGTTTATTTATCAGTTAAATTTTGTCACTGCATATTGAGAGTCTGAACTGAGAGTTGATTTTTGAAAGGTAGCCTTTATTCAATAGCCATTCAGCCTAAGCAAATCGAGTATGCCAAGTGGTCTAGGGGCAGCACTAGCCTCCAGTGGTGCAAATGAGAAGCTCTTGCTCAGGTAATGTGAATTACAAGATGCAAGCAGGGTGACTCCATCATCAACTGACATGTGGAAACCACATGTGGATGACTCAGTGAGATTTGTCATGACTGAGCAAGTAAAGGGTAAAGGTAAAGGTTCCCCCCACACATTTGTGCACTCGTGTGCAACTCTACGGGACGGTGCTCATCTCCATTTGTTAGCCGAAGAGCCAGCGTTGTCCGAAGATGCTTCCACGGTCATGTGGCTGGCATGATGCATGCGGAACGCTGGCACCACCCCACCGAAGTGGTACCTATTAATCTACTTGCATTTCCATGCTTTTGAATTGCTAGGTTGGCAAGAGCTGGGGCGAGTGTGGGAGCTCACTCCGTCAGGCGGGGCTAGGGATTTGAACCTCTGGACTTGCGATCTTCCGATCGACAAGCCTGGCGTCTTACCCGCTGAGCCACCACGCTCCCATTGAACAATGAAAAAGAGGTACAAAAAAGGCATTATGCAAATGGCTTAATCTTTAAAAAGTGTAGGTAGTCCTCAACCTATGACCATTCGTTCAGCGACTGTTCAAAGTTATGACTGCGCTGAATAAATGGTGGTTATAACTGGTCCTCAGAGTTCCAGCCATTCCAGCATCCCCGCAGTCACACGATCACAATCTGGGCGCTTGGCAACCAGTTTGCACTTACAACCAGTTACAGCACCCTGCCATCCTGTGGTCGCCATTTGCAAACTTCCCTGCCAGTTTCCCCAGAAAGTTAATGGGGAAGCCGGCAGGGAAGGTTGCAAGAGATTGGGGTAAGTCTCCCCCAGCCCTGGACCCTCCCCAGACCCTCTGTGCTCACACCGTGCTGGCCACTTGTGCATCCCCGTGAACCCTCACACACCCTCCCCAACCCAAGCTGTACCCCCGTGCACCCTCCCTGACTTGTGCCTCTTGCAAATCCCCTTGCACCCACACTGCACCCTTCCGCACTCTTCCCCACCCAGGCCGTGCCTGTCATGCATCCCATCACACCCGTGCATACCCCCTAACCCTAGCCACACCTTCCCCGCACCCCTGTACATCCCTCCCTCTCTCCCCCCTCACCTCGCAGCAGCCACTTACCTGCCTGCTGGCCTGGAACTTGCAACTTCCTGCCAGCTTCTCCACAAACTTTGGTTGTGGGAAGCTGGCAGGAAGTTGCCTCACCTAATGACTGTGGGATTTGGTTAACAATGGCAAACGGGACTGCAGAGATTATCATCACTAAGCAATGCAGTCACGCTTTTCAACCGCATTGCTTAGCAATGGAAATTCCAGTCCCAATTGCCGTCATAAGTCAAGGACTACCTGTATAACAACAACAGCCACAACAGCCAACTACCTGTACACTTTATGCACATGCAAAACCCTGCCTGTCATTTTATGCATGCCTAAAGTTAAAGAAAAAGCCTTGCCCTTTAATGAATGCAAAAAAGGGCAGAGCTTTACAAGGTCATGGCTACCATCTTGACTTCCATCTCCCCTGTTTGGTGGATCTTGATTGCTCCTTGGGGAGGTCAGCTGATTAACTCCAAAGTGAATCTATGAGGCTAGAATTAATTAATTATTAAATAAAACAGCCAAAAATACCCCAGTAAATAAAAAGAACACAACAGATCAGAAGAGCAAAATACAAAACCAAAACAAATGAAGCAAAACAAACAAACAAAACAAAACAAAACAAAACAAAACAAAAAGGTGCTCCCCAATCACCCTATCTCTTGTGTGACCAATGCCATCTCCATACTAAATCCTGGCCTGAAACCCGGCTGAAAGAGGTCCAAATAATCCATTTCCCCCAGGGTCCTTTGGAGCTGAAGCTCAGCCACCCTCTCCACTACCTTTGCTACAAAGGACGTTAATAGTCCAGGACTGTTGGGTCCAGTGATGCCTTCTTGAGGAGAAAGTGCACCACAGTCTCCTTCAAGCCTCAGGATAATCCCCTCCAACAAAGAAGCTGACACCACCACATGGACCCAACCATAGGTCACCTCCCAGGTGGCTTCAACCATACAGGAAGGACCTAGATCTAGCAATCAGATGGCCAAGCTAACAGACTGGATAACCCTGTCTACTTCCTCCAAAGTCATAGGATCAAACACACTCCAAAGGGCCTCAATGAGGCCCTGCCCTGGGTACCTCAACTGGACCCATCCAACTGAAGTCCAACTCTGAGAGAATCTGAGTGACTTTATCTGCCAGATAGCAAGAATGTTCTTCACAGTGGCCCTGCAGTAGGGACCAAGTTGCATTAACAGGACCACTGAGTGGTTACAGGCAGACACAATAAGGGTGAACAAATAAGAATGTTTCACCACCACTATTGCTACAATGTAATTCCTAATATGAGAACCAGTTTGGTGTAGTGGTTAAGGCACCAGGTTAGAAACCGGGAGACTGAGAGTTCTAGTCCCGCCTTAGGCACAAAGCCAGCTGGGTGTCCTTGGGCCAGTCCCTCTCTCTCAATCCTAGGAAGCAAGCAAAGGCAAACCACTTCTGAAAAACCTTGCCAAAAAAACTGCAGGGACTAGTCCAGGCAGTCACCAGAGTCAAGACGGACTCAAAGGGAATAAAAAAAAATGTCAAAAGCCAAAACAGTCCCCAATAGTGGAATCTTGAGATGGGATGTACTGATACAGAGTATAGTGGCTGCCCTTTCTCTAAGATACAGTGGGTTAGTTCCTCTTAAAAGTACTTTAAAACATTTAAATAAAAAGACTGCTTTAATTCAGATGTTTCTGTGGCAGAAACTTTTCCAGCATCTGCAGGGTATCCAGGTTACATAAAACATTGCTTGGAAAAGAATTTAAACTCTTTTTGTTAACTGCCAGATAAGCTTTATTAAATATATTCTGAATTGTTTACAGAGGCAGATCTTTAAAAATTATTATTTTCTTTGTTTTTTATTCAGGAGATCTCATTTGCCATGATCAAAGCAGAATATTACCATGTACTCAAAAATCTCATAACTGTGGAGTTCTTGGTGCTCTCTGAGCCTTGTTGTTTTCTTGCAGATGTTTCATTGCCAGGCTAGGTAACATCTTCCAGTTCTTGAGCTGAGTGGGAACAAAACCCAACACAATAAGCAGTTGTGTTTAAATTCAAGCTTTCTCCTCTGGCTTCAATAAAAGTGTCTCGTATAGAAATTTTGCATGCAAGTTGTAGGCTGATCTTGGTCTGTGATACAAGCAATGTTTAGAAATCATAGAGAACCTATATACAGATCACTTCATTCTGCAGATCTTTGTTCAAAAATGTTTCTACATCTGTAGCACATTATTAGAATGTTTAAACCAAGTAATTCTTATTTCATGTGAATGAATCACCAGAGTTTTCAGTTACATATTTTTTTTTCCTGAATCATCAAATATTTCATTTGCATCTTGAAACTTCTGATTCACATTACTCACTGAAGTGTTTATTGGCATAAATTCTGTCACTCTAAAAGTTTTAAAGTGGCAATAAGCTCTTTCTTTTCTTTTGGATCTTGGTTAAATTGGTTAAATTCAGCAGAAACCATTGGCTGATCTCCTGCCAGCATGGCAAGCTGATCTCCCTCACAAGAGAAGACAGATATTGCTCTCTCTGTCTTCACAATTTTGGACACATAATAAATCAAATGAAAATCACAGTCACTGGCAATTTTGAAATAAAAAGCAGGGTTATTAATCGGTAAAACAGTAAAATAATAAGGAGTTCCTGTTGGTATGTGTCTAAATGCTCAAAGGAATGTAGTCACATGACAAGTCTCAGAGTCTCCAGTTAATTGTTCGGCAGAGTCAAGAGTTCAAACTTCCATTGTTTCCCAGGTTGTAGAGATTAAAAGGTCAGATAGGTTAACTATCAGTAACCTAGATACAAATGTATAAATTACCATGTCTTTTGTTTCTGCTCTTTGCATTCAAGCTTGCTTTCCTCTTGCCTGCTTGTCTGTTCTCAAACCTGTGTGTGTGGGTTAGATTGAAAATATGCTTTTTATATTTATATAGAGATTTAACTCCAGAGATCTGGATGTTATTGTTTTATGTTCTCTGTTATATTAATACATCTTCATTTTAATAAATTTTGTTGTTGTTTTTCAGTCATTTAGTTGTGTCTGACTCTTTGCAACCCCATGGACCATAGCACACGAGGCCTTCCTGTCCTCCACTGTCACACAGAGTTTACTCAAATTCATGTTCATTACATCGGTGATGCTATCTAACCATCTCATCCTCTGCCGTCCCCTTCTCCTTTTGCCTTCAGTCTTTCCCAGAATCAGGGTCTTTTCCAGTGAGTCCTCTCTTCGCATTAGGTGGACAAAGTATTTGAGCTTCCGCTTCAGTATCTGTCCTTCCAATGAGCAGTCAGGGTTGATTTCCTTTAGAATTGACTGATTTGACTTCCTTGCAGTCCAAGGGACTCTTAAGAGTCTTCTCCAGCACCACAGCTCAAAAGCATCAATTCTTTGGCGCTCAGCCTTCCTTATGGTCCAACTCTCATAGCCATACATTACAACTGAGAAAACCATAGCTTTAACTATACGGACATTTGTTGACAAGGTGACGTCTCTGCTTTTTAATATGCTGTCTAGGTTTGCCATAGCTTTCCTCCCCAGGAGCAAGCGTCTTTTAATTTCATGGCTGCAGTCACCGTCTGCGGTGATCTTGGAGCCCAAGAAAATAAAATCTGTCACTGCTTCCATTTCTTCCCCTTCTATTTGCCAGGAAGAGATGGGACCAGATGCCATGATCTGGGTTTTTTTAATGTTGAGTTTCAAGCCAGCTTTTGCACTCTCCTCTTTCACCCTCATCAAGAGGCTCTTTAGTTCCTCTTCACTTTCTGCCATTAGGGTGGTATCGTCTGCATATCTGAGGTTGTTGATATTTCTC
Source organism: Charina bottae (assembly GCA_023362775.1). NCBI lineage: Eukaryota > Metazoa > Chordata > Lepidosauria > Squamata > Charinaidae > Charina > Charina bottae. The sequence continues at coordinate 20,305,255 of JALMGJ010000004.1, read as the reverse complement.
CCGGCAATCTTACCTCCGGCTTGTGCTTCATCCAGCCCAGCATTTCTCATGATGTACTCTGCATATAAGTTAAATAAGCAGGGTGATAATATACAGCCTTGTCATACTCCTTTCCCAATTTTGAACCAATCGGTTGTTCCATGTCCGGTTCTAACTGTTGCTTCTTGACCCACATACAGGTTTCTCAGGAGACAGGTAAGGTGGTCTGGTATTCCCATCTCTTTAAGAATTTGCCACAGTTTGTTGTGATCCACACGACCAAAGCTTTAGTGTAGTCAATGAAGCAGAAGTAGATGTTTCTCTGGAACTCTCTTGCTTTTTCCATGATCCAGCAAATGTTGGCAATCTGATCTCTAGTTCCTCTGCCTCTTCGAAACCCATCTTGCACTTCTGGTAGTTCTTGGTTCACATACTGCTGAAGCCTAGCTTGTAGGATTTTGAGCATAACCTTGCTAGCATGTGAAATGAGCGCAATTGTACGGTAGTTTGAGCATTCTTTGGCATTGCCCTTCTTTGGAATTGGAATGTAAACTGACCTTTTCCAATCCTGTGGCCACTGTTGAGTTTTCCAAATTTGTTGGCTTATTGAGTGCAGCACTTTAACAGCATCATATTTTAGGATTTTAAATAGCCCGGCTGGGATACTGTTTTCTCTGCTAGCTTTGTTGTTAGTAATGCTTCCTAAGGCCCACTTGACTTCACTCTCTAGGATGTCCGGCTCAAGGTCAGTGACCACACCATTGTATTTATCAGGGACATTAAGTTCTTTCTTGTATAGTTATTCTGTGTATTCTTGCCACCTCTTCTGCTTCTGTTAGGTACCTGCCTTTTTTGTCCTTTATCATGCCCATCTTTGCACAAAACGTTCCCATGATATCTCTGATTTTCTTGAAGAGATCTCTAGTCTTCCCCATTCTATTGTTTTCCTCGATTTCTTTGCATTGTTCATTTAAGAAGGCCTTCTTACCTCTCCTTGATATTTTCTGGAAATCTGCATTCAGTTGGTTATATCTTTCCCTTTCTCCCTTGCCTTTTGCTTCCCTTCTTTCCTCAGCTATTTGTAAAGCCTCATCAGACAGCCACTTTGCTTTCTTGCATTTCTTTTTCTTTGGGATGGTTTTAGTTGCTGCCTCCTGTACAATGTTACGAACCTCCATCCATAGTTCTTCAGGCACTCTGTCTACCAGATCTAATCCTTTAAATCTATTCCTCACCTCCACTGTATATTCATAAGGGATATGATTTAGGTCATACCTGAATGATCTCGTGGTTTCCCCTACGGTCTTCAATTTAAGCCTAATTTTTTTTATAAGAAGCTCATGATCTGAGACACAGTCAGCTCCAGGTCTTGTTTTTGCTGATTGTATAGAGCTTCTCCATCTTTGGCTGCAAAGTATATAATCAATCTGATTTCGGTATTGACCATCTGGTGATGTCCATCTGTAGAGTCATCTCTTGTGTTGTTGGAAAAGAGTGTTTGCTATGACCAGCGTGTTCTCTTTACAAAACTCTATTAGCCTTTGCCCTGCTTCATTTTGTACTCCAAGGCCGAACTTGCCTGTTATTCCGGTTATTTCTTGACTTTCTACTTTAGCATTCCAGTCCCCTATGATGAAAAGGACATCTTTTTTTGGTGTTAGTTCTAGAAGGTGTTGTAGGTCTTCATAGAACTGGTCGACTTCAGCTTCTTCAGCATCAGTGGTTGGGGCATAGACTTGGATTACTGTGATGTTGAATGGTTTGCCTTGGATTCAAACTGAGATTATTCTGTCGTTTTTGAGGTTGTACCCCAGTACTGCCTTTCCCACTCTTTTATTGACTATGAGGGCTACTCCATTTCTTCTAAGGGATTTTTGCCCACAGTAGTATATATTTATTTATTTATTTATTTAATTTCTATGACCGCCCATCTCCCCCCATGGGGAACTCTGGGCGGTTCACAATAAATAAGTTAAAATAATATATAATGGTCACCTGAATTAAATTCACCCATTCCTGTCCATTTTAGTTCCCTGATTCCCAAGATGTCGATGTTCAATCTTGTCATCTCATGTTTGACCACATCCAGCTTACCTTGATTTATAGATCTTACGTTCCAGGTTCCTATGCAATATTGTTCTTTACAGCATCGGACTTTCCTTCTACTTCCAGACACATCCACAACTGAGCGTCCTTTCGGCTTTGGCCCAGCCACTTTACTCTTTCTGGAGCTACTCGGTATTGCCCTCTGCTCTTCCCCAGTAGCATATTGGACACCTTCCGACCTGAGGGGCTCATCTTCTGGCATCATGTCTTTTAGCTCTTTGATACTGTCCATGGGGTTTTCTTGGCAAGGAAACTGGAGTGGGTTGCCATTTCCTCCTCCAGTGGACCACGTTTTGTCAGAACTCTCCATCATGACCTGTCCATTTTGACCTGACTTCATTGAGTTATGCAAGCCCCTTCGCCACGACAAGGCAGTGATCCATGAAGGGGATTTGATAAATGCCTGGCGTAATTTCTTGTCTTTCTAATGCTACTCGCTTCTAAAACTCTGCACATGCTCCAGACACATACTCAACAGTTACCAGTTATCTAATATTCCTAGTATGCATGGAAAATATATATCTTGCTATTTTAGAGGGATATAGAGAAAGAAAAAGATAGGTTTGAGACCTGGAACATGTCTGTATCTGTGACGGAAGGGCTGTACGTGGGACTAGATTGTTTTGAGAGCTGAGGAAAAAAAAGGGACTGCAACTGAGAGTTGATATATGTCTTAATAGATAATAGACTGTCTGCCAGCAGCTATTCTGATGACTGAAACTGGAATTAGACGTAAACATTTCTTGAAAGACCTATTTGTGTTCACCAGTTTTCTTGGAAGTATAACACCATCTCATGCTATGGTTCAGATGGAGAATAAAATTAATATAAATTAATAAGTATCAGAATAAAAAAAGCAATGTAAAGAGGGTCAGTTACAAAGGGATATTTTCAATCAGTTGGAGATAATACATTTTGCATATGATATACACCCTAAATAAGTAAAAGAGGGGAGGGATGTACCATCAAAAAGAAGACAAATTGGGGGGAAAAAGCTATTATTATTGATTCCCATCCAAATGAAAAAGAAATACCACTTTTTTTCTTCTCCACCTGAATCATGTGCAAAGAGGGAAGACATTACTGTTATCCTTTCAGACCCCAAGACATATCAGGTAAACAAGACAGAGAGTTTCTAATAGAAAAGCTCTGACATAAATCTTCATTGGTCTCCATTTAGATTTTGCAGAAAAATCAATTGATTTGCCCTCTGGCTATAGAGTAGCAGCTGTTGTGTGGACCCATCTAATCCTGCTCATGTTGGTTGACAACTTTGCTGCCTCAAGCAGAAATTGGCAGAACAGGGAATGCAATGAGCTCCATGATGAATCTGGGATTGTGCCAATATTTAGACACTTTCAAGCTCCTTTCTCTTAGGACGTGCTTACAGAGCCATTGATGATCCAGACCATATTTCTGTAATCTCACACAATATGAATGTTTTTCCTGCCTCTGAAACTGAGTATGAATATTCTAAGTAGTGTATGATGTGTGTGTGTGTGCGCGCACGCATGTGTGCATGTGCACACACACAGAGGAGCAGGAGGAAAGAGAACATTTTTCATAATTTTTGCCTAATAAATACAAAGTTGTTTTCTCATTTAGAGGGAGTGATTAACTTTTCCTTTCTCTGGAATACCATATGCTTACACTTGTATTATGCAAATTCTTTGCTTGATGCAGCACATTTAATCATATTCACAAAGGGGATGGAATATTCCTAAAAGACACTGCAACAACATCACACAGCAAAAAGCAGTTAATGAATATTAATAAGGAATGCATCTGACTCATAGGTGTGATTCAGAGGAAAATTATGTAACACCATTTCCTCCCCGTCCTCAAACCATTCTACTATTTATTTATTTAGCCTTTTCATCTATGGTAAATTTGTGTTGCTAAATTGCTCCCTGCAGTTTTTTAATTGAATGTTAGGCACATAAGTAGTTATTCTGGCAATATGATAACACACTCATTCAAGCTGTGCTCTTATACTCATTTACCTGAGAGTAAGTTCTGTTGAATTCAGTAAGCCTTTCTGCTACGCATCTATGCTGAGGATTGTGCTCTTTGCATATAAAATGGAATGTTAGACTCCAGAAAATACCTTTTCACTTTCTAACTCCCTTTAAAAGAGCATCAGAAATAGATGGTGAACAATAAGCTTTAGCAGAATGAAACATATTTCAAGGATCAAGCTTGCAGGCACAAATCTATTGGAAAATTAGTCTCTGGTGAGGCTTCTCAGGCAGGCCTAGGATGTAAGACAACTAACTTCAAGGAGCTTCTGCTTCTTTGTAACTGCTTTCCACACCTAGGCTCACATGACATTGGCTTTGGGGAGAATTTCAGCAGATTAATGTTTCTTCAGTAGTTTACGAGCAGGCAGTTTCTCTTTGGTTGGAAGTCTCATCCCATTTATTGGTTCCACAGCTTCCTCCTCCTGCTGACAGAAAAACACCCTTGTGCATTGTCATCATTCCCTGGAGATGATTTAAGGGGCTGTTTGGCACTGCAACACACAATTCCCCTTTTTTTTCTCCTCTAATCCACAATCAAATGAGAGGCTGCAATGAAGATGAGGGAGGAGGATGTGGAGGCAGAGTGCAAAATCAGTGAGAAGAAGCAACAGTAAGAATGGACATTGATTGGAACACCAATTTTTGTTCACCCTTGTTGGCCAGTGAATGCTGGTCAATTTCCTAGCAGCAGTAGAACGAAATATTCATAGGGCAAAGAGATGTTTGGAGAGCTGAAACTCTGCCAATAAGGAAACACCCTTATTTTAAAATTGGAACAGGCAGAGATTGTACTGTATACTGTGACTGATATATTTGTAGCTCAGGGTTGAACTGTGGAGTCCTTGGTGCTCTCTGAGCCTTGTTGTTTTCTTGCAGACATTTCATTGCCAGACTAGGCAACATCTTCAGTGTGAAAAGGGAGTGGGAGTAGTTCTTCTGGGAATTCAATATTGGCCCTTCCCACATCAGTTATGTGGATTCTTTGGAGGCAGTAAAGGTAAAGGTTCCCCTGCACAGTTGTGTCCGACTCTAAGGGGTGGTGCTCATCTCCATTTTTTAGCCAAAGAGCCAGCGCTGTCTGAAGACGCTTCTGTGGTCACGTGGCTGGCATGACACGCGCGGAACGCTGTTACCATCCTACCGAAGTGGTACCTATTAATCTACTTGCATTTGCATGCTTTCAAATTGCTAGGTTGGCAAGAGCTGGGGCTAGTGCAGGAGCTCACTCCATCATGCGGCGCTCGGGTCTCGAACTGTCAACCTTCCAATCAAAAAGCCTGGCGTCTTAACCGCTTAGCCATCACACCCCTTTTGGATGCAGTAGGGACTGAATTTAGGAGATTTAGGATGCAAGGAAAAATCTATCAACAAATGGTGGTCTCTGTGAATATTTCTCCTGCAATCACTGTGATTCACTCCTGTAGTAGCTGTGATGCAGAGACTACAGCAGGCAAAACACACACACACACACACACACACACACACACATGAATACACAAAAATGGTCTCTTCTGAACCTGAATGTATTTATATCCCAAAGTCCTTGGGAAGTGATATCGCTTTGACTGCTGTTACAGTACAAACTCCAGATGTGGAAGTTCCCATTACCACAATTATAGAATTCCTCAGCTGCCAAAGATGCCCTCTACACTGTGTGAAGTGCCTCAGGGAAATTTCTGTGCATATTTTTTTTGTTGTTGTTGTTGTTGTTATTATTATTATTATTATTATTATTATTATTATTATTCTGAGACCTCCAGTGTTCTGCCTCAAATGCTTTTTGGTGTGCTTGCAAATTTCAGAGCAGGCTGCTATTAGGAACCAATAAATATTTTACAATAGCAATGATAGCACACCGTGTATTTCTATTTTTAAAGCATATCCTACTGAGGACTCTGAGAAAAATCAGATGTTCCTATAATTCAGGTACTGCGATAGCACATATGAAGAGCAAATTTCAAAAGGGATAAAGGAGGCACATGATCCAAAGAAGAGTATATTGAGCTAGGAAAGCAAAGAATACATTATTATTATTATTATTATTATTATTATTATTCAAATTTATTCCCCGCCCATCTCCCATACAAGGGACTCTGGGTGGGTTACAATAAATAAAAATTAAAAAAACTATACAAAATCTAAAAACACAAACAAAACATAATAAAATAAAATCCAGGATGGGCTTGGACCCGCAGAATAGATAGTGGAGCTATGAGGCCAGCCAACCCCAGGAGGCATTACCACCTCCATCGTCCCAGGCCAGGTGGCAGAGCCAGGTCTTAAGGGCCTTCCAAAAGGCCAGGAGGGAGGGGGCCAGTCTCAACTCCGGGGGCAGAATATTCCACAAGGCGGGTGCTATCGCAGAGAAGGCACGCCTCCTGGACCCCGCTAGATGGAATTCTCTTGTTCAGGGGGTCTGAAGCATGCCCTCTCTGCATGTACGGGTGGGGCGGGTCGACGTTATCGGGACGAGACGGTCCCTCAGGTATCCTGGTCCTATGCCATGTAGGGCTTTAAAGGTAATCACCAACACCTTGAATTGGACCCGGAAGCAAACTGGCACCCCATGCAGCTCGCGTAGCAGAGGTGTTACATGTGCCGATCTTCTGGCACTCATAACTGCTTGCGCCGCTGCATTCTGCACCAGCTGAAGCTTCCGGATACTCTTCAAGGGTAGCTCCATGTAGAGCGCATTACAATAGTCTATACGGGAGATGACAAGGGCGCGAGTGACTGTTCTAAATAATACATTTAGCACACTCTCACTTACTTTATCTCCCCTCCTCCCTGACTGGAGCTGCCCCAAATATGTTACATTTGAGTCTGGTATCACCATTGGGGAGGCAGAAAATGGGGCAGAAAATGTGGTGACTGCACCAGGAATCCAAATCAAAATATTTTACTCTTTGCATTTTCCAAGTGTAGATTAATTAATGCAATTGGACATAGCTGAATTATGGGATGGAGGCCCATTGATTACCTGGCACCAGTCATTGTTGGAAGATCAGATCAGAGAAGAAAGAGCATATGCTGTTAAATGTATGCTGTCCATCATTGCCTCTTCCCTCTTATACATAGGGGTGGGGGGACCCTTAGCTGTCCAGCACTGAAAGCATTCTCTGGGGCCTCAGGAAGGACCCTTCATATGAGCTGAGATGTTTATGGGGAACTCTTTTTCTTGTTATGGAAACCATTCCTACTCATTCTCGATTCCTTTATGTATAGGCTGACCATATTTCCTTGAGATGAAAACAGGACCCTAACACGCACGTACGCACTGGCATGCTGGCACGCAGGTGCACATGCGCCGACATGCTGGCACACAGGCATGCGTGCATGCACGCATGCATGCAGGTGTGCAGGCAGGCATGCAGGCAGGCGCACAGGCAGGCATGCTCTAACTTTGAAAACGGAACAAAATGGAGATTTTGTCCAGAATGATGGGACAGTTGGAAAATGTTAAAATAACGGGACTGTCCCGTTCAAAACAGGACGTATGGTCAGCCTATTTATGTAGCTCATTCATATGCCTAATACTAAACAGGGGTGGGCATAGGGAAAGGAATACATCTAAGAGGATAGAAGTTAAGAGTGGAAAAGCTATTGTTAGTGGAAGAGAAACATGCACACACATATGCACTCAGGCTATTTCTTAGCTCCCTTTGCATTTTCCTGTTATGGACAGCACAGTAAGATTTTCTTACCCAAATTTGTGTATGTGAGGAGGTAGGCTGTGGAGATTTCCTTTCTAGAAGGAAATGGGAATATGTGCACACCATACTTTGTATTTTATTTTTAAACTAGGCACAGGGATATAAAGTCACACCAAGGAACACATACAAGGAAAGACGATAGGACCGTTTAAAAAGGCAGGTATAGCTCTCCATGCAGCAAAAAAAAAAAAAAAAAAAAACACCTTATGTGCATGGAACAGGCAATTGTGATGACAATTTTGCAGCTCTATCATACCAATGTGAATGTGGCTGGAGAAAATTGCCTGTTAAGCATTGCCCATGAAGCACAGCAAACGCTGCAAAGAACAGGAAGGAGGCAATGGCAAACCACTTCTGAAATCTTGCCAAGAAAACTGCAGGGACTTGTCTAGGCAGTCGCCAGGAGTCAAGACTGACTCAAAGGCACTCCCCCCCAAAAATGCATACATACTCATCGTGTTATTCCCTTTGGGGATAAGGAACATTCTAAAGAGTACCAATCGAAGAGAATATTTGTAGCTCAGGGTTGAACTGTGGAGTCCATGGTGCTCTCTGAGCCTTGTTGTTTTCATGCAGACATTTCATTGCCAGGCTAGGCAACATCTTCAGTGCGAAACATCTTCCCACTGAAGATGTTGCCTAGCCTGGCAATGAAATGTCTGCATGAAAACAACAAGGCTCAGAGAGCACCATGGACTCCACAATTCTAAAGAGTGTTGCACACTTTCTCCTAAAATTCATCTCCGCTTCTTCCATAATTAAATCTATAACTTCACTGTTCTGCATGTGTTCATCAACTCCATCCCACAAGATCACATTTATTTATTTGTTTGTTTGTTTGTTTGTTTGTTTTATTTATTTATTATTCAAATTTATCACCACCCGTCTCTACTGCAGTAGACTCTGGGCGGTTTACAATAATAATATTAAAATTTAAACCTATACATTGTAAAATACAATGTTGTTGTCAGGCAGAAAGAGAAGGGAGAGAAAGGAGAAAAGAAAATAGCTATGGATTCGGAGGAGATGTTGACAAGATTTGCAGAAATGATGCAGAAAAATAATGACTCCCTTAGAGCTCAGATGGTGGACAAGATTTTAACAGGAGTAAATAAAGCACTCTTAGGAATCAAGCTTTAATCAAACTTTAAGAGATTAAAGTTGTGACTATGAGAGTGGAGGAACTGGAGAAAACAGCAATACATAATCAGAAGAAGATGTTGGATTACAATATTAAGTTTGAACAATGGGAGTTAAGATGATTGATATCCAAGACTGTGAACGCAGATCTAATGTATGTATTCCCAGGCTCCCAGAGCAATCTAGGGAAATTCCAAGGATCTTGAGAGAAAAAGTGATGGAATGGCTGAAGATCATGGTAAAAGGTGTTAACTGGGAAGATGCAGATGTGGAGCATATCCACAGAGCTACCTTTAAGAGAGGAGGACTGACCCCCAGAGACATTATTATGAGATTCCGGAGTTATTATAAGAAAGATCTCTTTATGAGAGCTACTAGACAAGCCATTGGAGGGCTACTGTATCAGACAGTCCTGGTTCAGGTTTTTAATGATCTCTGCCCAGAAGCAATAAATTGGAGGAGGAGTGTGAAGCCTTGTATTGCTGTTTTGAAGAACAAGGGAATTGTGTACAGTATAACTGGGGATACCCTGTATTTCTGAAGTTTCAATGGGCAGGGAAATTTCATAAAATAATATCACTGAAACAAGGGATGGAGCTGTTACATCAGTTGGATTTAAGGAAGCAGAGAGAAGATGAAGTGGAAGAGCGAGAGGAGGAACTGGAAGTAGCAGGAAGAAGCAAGATATCATAAAGGACTGAAGAAAATATTGCATCTGAGAAGGGACACAAGAAAGATGGACTAGGAGATGAAGAATCAGTGTTGTTTCTGTTATTCTGAAACCGGGGAACTGCCTTGAAGAGTTTGTGAGAACTATGGGAGAGGTTAATAACCTCTCATTTTTTGTGTGTGTATGAGGGGGGTTGGGGGGAGGATGAGGGATTGGGAAATAAGGGGTTAGTTAAGGGTTTCACTTTAAAGGACCAACTTAGAAAGATTTTACAAACTTCATGGAAAATAGGTTAAGGTTTACAACCTTAAATATTAAAGGGCTAGGAACAAATATTAAAAGGAAGAGGGTGGAAGCACTATTGCATAGAGACAAAGCAGACATAATATTTTTAAAAGAGACACATCAGGTGAAAGAGGGGGTAAACGAACTCAAATTAAGATGGTCAGCTGTTTATGAAAAGGCATATGGGACTTCCAAAGCAAGAGGAGTGGCGATTATAATATCAAAGAAATGTGGTTTCAATGTAATAAAGACAAAAAAGGACTCTATGGGTAGGTATATAATGATACAGGGGGAAATGGGGGGAGAGGAATATACCTTGGTTAACATCTATGCCCCGAATGTGAAACATATGCAGTTCTATGAGAAGGTGTTTAAAGATATGGAGGATTTTCAGAAGGGTTATATTGTAATGGCAGGGGATTTTAATATGGTATTGGATAAACAGAAGGATAAATCTAATCCCTCTGCAGATGAGTGGCATAATAATATTACAGATTTAACTATGATTATGAGTAGAAATGAGTTGAAGGATGTTTTGAGAATAGTACGAGGAGAAGAAAACAATTTTACTTTCTATTTGTCGGTGTTTAAGAGTTATTCAAGAATAGATTATATTTTTACATCTAAAAACTTAGTTTCTAAAATAATGAATACTGAAATAGCTGTTATTAAGGTCATAGACTACGTGTTGGTCAATATGGATATTAAAATCTCCATCCCAGGTGAAGTAAGTGATGCGGTCGATGCCTTATCTCAGTGTCTGGAGGCTGTGGGGGCCTGGATGGGGAACAACAGGCTTCAACTGAACCCTGGTAAGACGGAGTGGCTGTGGATTGATGGCCCCCCTAGATCCGGGAAGTTGTCATCTTTGGTTCTGGGTGGGGTGGCACTACCTCGCTCGGATCCAGTGCGTAATCTGGGGGTCCTCCTGGACTTGCGACTCCTGCTCAAAGAGCAGGTGGCAGTCACGGCCAGGAGGGCCTTTGCACAACTTTGTGTTGTGCGCCAGTTACACCCTTTCCTGGATCGGGAGGCCCTCCGAACAGTCACTCACGCCCTTGTCATCTCCTGTATAGATTACTGTAATGCGCTCTACATGGGGCTACCCCTGAAGAGTATCCGGAAGCTTCAGCTGGTTCAGAATGCCACGGCGCGAGCAGTTATGGGTGCCATGAGATCGGCACATGTAACACCTCTGCTACGTGAGCTGCATTGGGTGCCAGTTTGCTTCCGGGTCCAATTCAAGGTGTTGGTGATTACCTTTAAAGCCCTATATGGCATAGGGCCAGGGTACCTGAGGGACCGTCTCGTCCCGATAACGTCGGCCCGCCCCACCCGTACATGCAGAGAGGGCATGCTTCGGACCCCCTCAACAAGAGAATTCCATCTAGCGGGGTCCAGGAGACGTGCCTTCTCTGCGATAGCGCCCGCCTTATGGAACATCTTGCCCCCGGAGGTGAGACTCGCCCCCTCACTCCTGGCTTTCCGGAAGGCCCTCAAGACCTGGCTCTGCCACCGGGCCTGGGATGACAGAGGCGGCAGTGCCTCCTGGGGTTGGCTGGCCCCGTAGTAATACGATCGATACTACGGTCCCCAATCCATCTTGGATTCATGTAATTTATTATTGTATGTATTTTAGATGATATTTTTGTATAGTTTTTTAAACTTTCAATTTTTGTAACCCGCCCAGAGTCCCGTGCAAGGGAGATGGGCGGGGAATAAATTGAAATAATAAATAAATAAATAAATAAAATTAAGAAAGATTATACAGAAGCTAAGTGGTGGAGGTTAGATATGAGGATTCTTAATTATAAGCATATTGTGGATAAAATTGGAAAGGAATGGCAAGATATATGGAAAATTAATGATACAGGACAATGCACACAAGTGGTACTATGGGACACAATGGAAGCAGTATTGAGAGAAACCTGTATTAGGGAATCAGCTACACTGAAAAGGCAGCAGGAAGAGGATGGGAAACAATTGGAGGAAGAAATTCAAGAGCTGGCGTGGAAATACATAAAAGATAGGGATAAATAGATATATGCACGATTACAAGCAAAGAGGAAGGAGTTGGAGAATAAAGATATGGAAAAGGTGCAGAGAAATTGATATATTTGAAAATGGAATTTTTTGAATATAGTAATAAAAACTCTAAAATGCTGGCCAGGTCTGCACAATCGAAAAAGGCAAGGAGTTTAATCAGAGTGATTAAAGATAAAACAGGAAAAAGCTATAATTGGATGAAGGGTAAAATAAGAGTCTTTCAAGACTTTTATCAGGAACTATATTCCTCAGGGGGTAACCCCATGGGGAAGATTAGAGAATATACTTTATAAGGAAGTATTGCACAATAAAATTGCAGGAGGTTGATAGGGAGGTAATGGAACAACCAGTATCAGATAAAGAAATAGAAGAAGTTATTGATAAATTAAAAGGGGGGAAGTCCCCAGGAGTAGATGGATTGGGACCGAAATATTATAAAATATTTAAGAAATTATTGGTATCTAAATTGGAGGTATTATATAATAGAGTTATAGAGGGTGATAGGATCCCACCATCATGGGAACAATCGTTAATTGTATTAATACCAAAGGTTGATAAAGATTTGACAGATCCTGGATCATACAGATCTATCTCGCTAATAAATCAGGATGCTAAAATATTGATGGCAATAATGGGAAAAAGAATGAACACTTCTATATTTAGATATATTAATAAGGATCAATGTGGCTTTGTTGCAGGAAGGAAGATGTCAAATTTAACTGGACGAGTGTTGAATATAATAAATATAATAAATAAGAATGGATTGAAAGCAGGCTTAATAGCCTTGGATATATTTAAGGCCTTTGATTCTGTGGAATGGCCAGCTTTAAAAATAATAATAGAAACCTGTGGATTTGGTGAAAGATTTAAATGATTGATAAATCAATTATATCAACAAAATACTGCAATGGTTGTGGTGAATGATGGAATGACAGATCAAATTCCACTAGCCCGAGGTACAAGGCAAGGTTGTCCCCTTTCCCCAATTTTATTCGCCTTAGTTATAGTAATTCTAGCCAATGTCATTAGAGAGGATGAAAGTATTAAAGGGATTGGGAACAAAGGGAAAATTAAAGTAAGTTTCTTTTCAGATGACACTTTATTAACTATTGAAAATCCCCTGGAGTCATTGGAGGGAATAGAAGGATACTTGAAAGAATTTGGGGAAATTACAGGGCTACAAATAAATTGATCTAAATCAGAAATGATGTTATTTAATTACAGTAGGGAGAGAGAGTGATGGTTTATGAGTAATAATAAAACAAATATTAAGGAATTTGATAAAATATTTAGGAATAAATATAGCAAGAGAATTGGATAGTTTAGAAAAGGAAAATTTCCATAAATTAAAGCAAGAAATTAAAAAGAAGTTGGAGGAGTATAGGAAAATTAAATTATTCTGGTTTGGCAGAATAGTAATTATTAAAATGAAGATTTTACCTAGAATAAATTTCTTATTTAGGATGTTACCAATTAAGGTATCAGAAATAGAAATGAAGAGTTGGCAAACCATGATCAACAATTTTTGCAATGGAGATAAGAAAAGAAAGGTGAATAAAAATGGATGGTATAAGCCTCAAAAAGCTGGAGGATTGGGGCTCCCGAATTTAAGATTATATTATATAGCTAATCAAATAAGATATATTATAGATGGGATAGTAGGACAAGGAGAGTTGAATTGGTTGGAAATGGAAATGCAAGAATTGGAATGGAAATTGGAAAATGTATTTTTTAATAAACCCATTAAGAAATGGTTGGAAGGAGTTGAGAACCCGTTTTTAAAAAATATTTTAAAGATTTGAGCAAAATATAAAGAAAAAATAATGCCAGTTGTTTCCCCATTGACTCCAGTGGTGATGATGGAAAAATTCACTATACATTTAAAGAAGGAATTGGAAAAGGAATTGAGGGAGAAGAAAATATTTCGAATAAAGGATTGGGTGAAAAAAAATGAATAGTAAAGATTGAATAAGAGAGGTATTAAGGGGAAGAAAGATATCTTGGTTTAATTATATACAATTAGAGGAATCTATTAGGAAGTGGATAAATGAAAGTAAAGAATGTAGAGGCTACACAAGATTTGAGAAGATGATTTTAGAGAGAGAAGATAAAGAAGAAAATATAGTTTAAAAAGGTGAAACAAGTGAAATTTATAAGATATTATTAGAAATTGAAGATAAACACTATTATCTTAAATTAGTATGGGATTATGATTTAGACAACAAATAAGTAGATATGGGATATGCACATTTTAAAAACTATGTCTGTAAGGATAAAGGAAAATTATTTTAAATTGGTTTGGAGATGGTACCTGACACCTAAGGGATTAAATCAAATATTTATTTTTTTATTTTATTAAATTTATATTACCGCCCATCTCTCAATCAGGGACCCTGGGCGGTGCACAATAAAACAAGATTAAAAAATACGTATAAAATTACAGTAGTACATAATATAGCATCCAAGAATAAAATGTTAAAAATGGAATACTGGGAGGCTTCATGGGACCAGCCATCCCCAAGAGGAACTATTGGCATTTCCCTCCCAGGCAAGGTGGCAGAACCAGGTCTTTAAGCCTTTCCGGAAGGTCGGGAGCGAGGAGACCAGCCTCAGCTCTGGGGGTAAGATATTCCAAAGGGTGGGTGCAACTGCAGAGAAGGCCCACCTCCTGGACCCCACTAGATGGAACTCTTTAGTCGATGGGGTCCGCAGAAAGCCCTCTCTGGCTGATCGGGTGGTACGGGTCGATGTTCTGGGGATGAGACGGTTCCTCAGGTAACCTGGCCCTATGCCATGTAGGGCTTTAAAGGTGATAACCAACACCTTGAATTGTACCCGGAAGCAAACCGGTACCCAATGCAGCTCACGTAACAACGGTGTCACATGGGCCGATCTTCTGGCCCCAATAATTGTCCACACAGCTTCATTCTGGACCAGTTGAAGCTTCCGGATACTTCTCAAGGGTAGCTCCATGTAGAGCGCATTATAATAGTCTATATGGGAGATGACAAGGGCATGAGTGACTGTTCGGACGGCATCTCGGTCCAGGAATGGGCGTAACTGGTACACAACCCGAAGTTGTGCAAAGGCCCTCCTGGCCACGGCTGCCACCTGCTCTTCAAGCAGGAGTCGTGAGTCCAGGAGAACCCCCAGATTCCGCACTGGCTCCGAATGGGGTAGTGCCACCCCCTCTAGAACCAAAGATGACAACTTCCTAGATCCCGAGCGGCCATCAATCCACAGCCACTCCATCTTAAAAGGGTTCAACCGAAGCCTGTTGTTCCCCATCCAGGCCCCTACAGCCTTCAGACACTGAGATAGGGCGGCAACTGCATCACTTACTTCACCCGGGATGGAAATATACAGCTGAGTATCATCAGCATATATATGGTATTTCATCCTGTAGTGATGGATGATCTCACCCAGTGGCTTCATATAGATGTTAAACAGGAGAGGGGAGAGCACCGAACCTTGTGGCACCCCACACAAGAGGGGCCGTGGGTCAGATCTCTCCTCCCCTATCATCACTGATTGGGAACGGCCTTGGAGGAAGGAGGTGAACCACTGCAGAACTACACTGCCCACCCCTAACTCCCTGAGCCGCCCCAAAAGGATACCATGGTCGATGGTATCAAAAGCCGCTGAGAGATCTAAAAGGATAAGGATGGATGCACTTCCTCCATCCCGTCCTTGCCAGAGATCATTCATAAGTGCGACCAATGCAGTCTCCATCCCATATCTCGGCCTGAAACCTGACTGAAAGGGGTCTGGATAATCCGTATCATCCAGAATCCTCTGGAGTTGAGACGCCACCATTTAATGATTTTATAATCATTAAATATATATGTAAGTAATATAGGTTTGATATAAGTTTTTAAAGCTATGTGTATGTGTATGTGTATGTGTATGTGTATGTGTATGTGTATGTGTATGTGTATGTGTATGTGTATGTGTATGTGTATGTGTATGTACAGTATATGTATATGTATATGTATATGTATATGTATATGTATATGTATATGTATATGTATATGTATATGTATATGTATATATGTTTAATTAAAATAAAAAACAAATTAAAAAAAAAGAGATGGTGTAGACTAGTTTATTAACCTTGGTCAATGTAATATTCCATGCTACTGGGAAATCTAGCCTAGAGATTATCTTGCAATCCAATGTATTTTTGCCAGTATCCCACTGACTAAGAGATATATATTTAATATACTGACACACATCTTTTCTGTACAGTATATAAATTTTCTTCCATGTTCCCTTCTACTTGAGTCTCTGCTATACATTTGGGGATGTGATGGAGCTGGTGCTGAGGGGGCAGAGAATGCATTCCAGGCTGATAAGCGTTCGCACAGCTTAGAGAGTGTGGGGGGGCTGAGGAAGAAAGTTAGACTGGTACTACCCTAAATTCCCAAGGGTACTTTTCCGCTTAGCTCAGTTTAGGATTGTTTAGTTTGGCAAGATTCTGTGTATGGTAGAAACATAGAAGTTGAACTTCAACTGAGCATTGTTTCTTTGCCTATTCTCCTTACAGGGGTATTGTGGAAAGACCAAGACCATGCTAGGGAGGAGGAGGAGGAGGAGGAGGAGGAGGAGGAGGAGGAGGAGGAGGAGGAGGAGGAGGAGGAGGAGGAGGAGGAGGATCTTCATTTATTTTTACACACAGGAAGAAATGCTTGTGAAATTATCTGCTTCAAATGCCAAAACAATTAAATACCAAATTAAAAAGGACTGAGAACTTCATATCACTTATGGATTACAGGTTGCCCAAAATCACTTCTACTGAGCCTATCTTTAAAAAATAACAAAGGTTAATTATAGTTTCTTGTTTTATTTTCTTTCTTTTTTTTTGCCAGAATAATTTGGACAACATTGGTACCGTACAGCTTGACTTCAGTGTGAGGGTTGGGCCTATTTCATGTTTAATATTCTACCTCAACTAGGAAAATGTCCTGGCCACTCCTGGTTCCAATTAATCTTTTTTTCCCTGCCATGCCCAGCTACTATGAAATTTAAACACAAGTAGCTCTAGGTTTCCTCATTCCTGTTTTGTTCTCATCTACTTTTTGCAAGGTCCCTCTCTCATCTTTGTTCCCCAGCATCTGTGTATTATAATTTACAAATAATCAAGAACTTATGAAACACAGTAGGGTGCCATAGGCATGGATGGCATTCTTTATATAATAATACATACATAAGAAAAGTCAGCAGTGGTTGGCAGAATCATTGCAATTGCACAGAACATGCCCCCTCTCCCCCCCCCCCCCACCACCAATGCTATAATTATAGAAATTACTGCTGGCCACTGTTGCCTTCATCTCCTTACATCCTGATGCACCCAAGCATTTGTCTATTTGAACCTCTTCCTGGGGAAAAGGAAAATTATATATAGCTACAGAGATTTAAAATTACATATATTTGAGAGAGAAAGAGACATAAAAGTGGGCACTTTGCACTAAGGCAGCATAGATTGCTGGGTAAAGATATTCTTGATATCTCAGTTGAAAACACTGGTGGTCTTTATGCTCTTTATCACATTTTTTTAAAATTCAAATTCTGTTCCCATAGTAACAGGAATGGAAATAGCAGCCTTCAGCAGTGTAATCATAATTCTGCTTTCAGTTCTTCTGTCTGCATGAACAATTGTATTTCAATTAAAAACACTATATATTAATCAGTGGGTTCGAAATTTAGCATGCATAGTCCTAATAAATTACAATTGGGATGATTATGCTTTTTATTTTATTTTTTTGGGGGTAAGATTATTGTTTATTTTTTTTCTTTCAAAATAGGATATGCTTGACCACTGAGTAAAGAAATGCAAAGAAAGCAGTAAGTAAAATATGTAATTGTTATGACTGAATACAAGTACATATTTATTAGCTTAATAGTGCAGTTTTAAACTCAGATATATTTTACTCAGAAATATTCAGAAGTAGCCCCCTTAATCCAGTGAGACAGTTCCAGATAACTAAGAATTTCAACCTAAGGCTTGAATCTTAATTTACATAATATAAAAAGTCCAATGAAATTTACATTACAATTCACTATTGCTATTGAAATAAATGGAACAAAAATTGTGTGAGAAGTATTACTCCTTACTTCCCATTTATTTTAACATAGTTAAATACTTGTACTATGGATCAAATTGTATTTTGAACATCTTAACTAGCTTCTTCTAAAACTATTTATTTTCTGTCTTTGAAACCTATTTTTATATGGTCATAACTCGACTATCACAGCAAGGTCCTCTAGTTTGATTATCCATTTCTTCTTAATTACAAGATTCCCAGGATGTTCCATAGTTAACTCTGGTTGTGACAGAGAGGCCAAGCTAAGATGCCAATTATGTGTTACTGAAAATGCAAATATGTTTATTTCAAGTCTCCCTCTGAAACACTGAATGGAACCCAAATTGAAATCATGGGTTGCTCCTAGATGCCTCATTCAGGAAGTGTAGTAGGGAAGATCCAGACAACATCATCTTCCTTTTGTAGTTGCCCTATGTTTTCCCACTACCTCTTCTGTCTTATTTCACACCACATAAATCTGTCAAGGAAGGAAAGATACAAAAAATACTTTTTTAAAAAATACACCACTAATAGCAATTCCTATGACAGTACCTTCAGTGGTGTGATTTTCTCTCTTTACCCATTTGACATCAGTGATTCCTTTAGTAAAGAATGGAAAAGCATAACGTGTGAGATCAGCACCAGATAAATGATCATAGATATGATAGGAAAAGAGGAAAAACTAAATATAAAATGGTTGCTTTAAGCAGGAGGTTATGTCAAAACATGGGGTGTGGTGGCTCAGCGGGTAAGACGCCAGGCTTGTCAATCGGAAGATCGCAAGTTCAGAGGTTTGAATCCCTAGCCCCGCAAGATGGAGTGAGCTCCCGCACTCACCCCAGCTCTTGCCAACCTAGCAATTCGAAAGCATGCAAATGGAAGTAGATTAATAGGTACCACTTCGGCGGGTAGGTAACAGCGTTCCACGTATGTCATGCTGGCCACATGACCGTGGAAGTGTCTTTGGACAACGCTAGCGCTTTTGGCTAACAAACAGAGATGAGCACCGGCCCCTAGAGTTGGACACGACTGCACAAATGTGCGGGGGGAACCTTTACATTTACCTTTATGTCAAAACAATTCAATGAGGCGTACCAGTAAAATACATAATACTGACATGTAAACTAGAAATAAAAGAAGAGAGAATGATTAACTTGAATCAAAATAAAACCTAACATAGAGAATTTGGGCCATAACTGCATTTGGCAAGACAATGACTGTACCACTACAGTACAGTATATATAAAACAATTTATTAATAAACCAACTGTTAGAGATTGGGTTTCAATCAAGCACGTCTCACACACAGACTTGAACGAGGAGACAGCCTCTGCTGTAACCTTATTTCACTTGCTGTTTGTGGGAGGGGCTGAATCCCAATTTCCTGTTTCCTGTTTCCTTTCTCTTTCTCTCTCTCTGCTTGAATCTCCCACCAAGGAGGGTGGCAGCTATGGCTGCTGGCATGTGTTTCTCATACTTCCATGCAGCAGGGCCACATTAATGAATACTGCAGGTTTGGTCAGAACCACTTGCTTGCATGCATGGACTATTTCTACTAAGGAACTGTGAGTTACAATAAACTTGTAAACTCTTTTTTATGTAACTTTACATTTAATGTATGAAGTGTATTTATTTTGTGTTTGAATTGATTAAGCCTTGTACAAGTTTATGGGAACGCTTCTACTCTGCTATATACTAATAAGAAGCTGCATGGAGTTCTGATACTACCATATCAGAATTCCTACACCAACAATAAAAGAATGTTAACTTCTAAAATGAGATTCTGGATATTAATGAATTGCTGATCCTACCATGAGAGAAAATGAGATGACTGTTTCTGGCAGTATATTTTGATTGTTACAAAATGTCACCAAATCACTACTGTATGGGTTAGTACCTGTAAGGGTTCTGAAATGCTAGTAACAGAAAATCCAATGCAGCGTTTATCTAGATTTAGCAGAGTGGAACCATCCGGCAGCTTGCACAAAGGCTTAATTAAGTTCAGAGAAAAATAAACACTCTCCACACATTAGTTAGTGTAAAAGAGAAATAAAGATAGCTTACATTTATTGTAGATCTTGATACAAAGCAGTTTCATTGTAGAAACGGTCCTGTGCATGTGAGCAAGAAGTTCTGACGAATCCTACATGCTTCTAAATGTAGACAACCTGAATGGAAGTAAGAAAAGCCACGAGGAGAAGAAAGGATTCCCTCCTGCCTCGTGAAGGCCTATGGAGGAAAAAAAAAAGGAAACAGGAAACCGGGATTCAAGCCCCTCCCACACAAAGCAGCAAAGCTAGGTTGCAGCAGAGCCACCCCTCCCTTGTGTTCGTGTGAAACAGGCTTGGTTGAAACCCCACATTTTCTCTCTCTCTTTCTCTCTCTCTCTCTCTCTCTCTATCTCTTATATTATATATATATATATATATATATATATATATATATATATCATAGCTTTGGGGGCATTATTCAATACCTTTCTTCAGGAAGCAAAATGCCTAAACTGATCTGGATTAATATATTGGAATGAGGAAAATGTGGTTCTTAGAAATGGATCTGGAAGTTGAAATAGTTAGAAGAATATATGTCTGAAAAAGAATTTTCTCCCCACCTGGAATTTTCCAAAACTTGAAATACAGAAATAAATACCACTTCTTAAAGTTTTTTCAATGGATTTCCAGCACTTATCAAAGTGCTGGATTGCCCACAAAGCTTTGAGAAGGTTCTGATTTCATTCTGATTTCAGATGGAACTTACTTGCTTCAGAGCCACAAAAACTCTCCAATGCTGCCTCTCCAACTCAAAATTTAGGCAGATCGAATGCATATTTCTAGTCAGTGTATGGCTAGATGGCTAACATAGAGTCTGCCTATTCTTACTCCCTACCCCACCCCTTTGTAAATTCCATCCTGCCAAAGTATTTTAAATTTTTTTGAAAACAAGATATTCTTATAAGTCTTTGTACATTAATAAATAAATTTCACTGTGGTATCCCAATAGTATTTTCATCAGGAAGACTGGGGCATGTTAAACTTATACACACATATATAAATATTTTGCTGCCTATGACTACATACATTCCACAACTTCATTCAGCATGCTCTCACCAAAGCCAGTGAAACAGCCTCTTGAGAATGATGTGGAAGCTAAAACTCAGTATCCAAGTGCAAAACATCTTTATTTTGCAGCATGTCTCATTGATTTCAATGGCTATTATGTCAATGAAGCATACTTATGGCAGCAGCCTGAGGCTGAACTCCTGGAGATAATCTAGGAAATTAAATGAATGGGAGAAGTACAGCAATCTATTGTTGTTTTCTCAAATAATTCACATAGTTTGGGATTGCTAAATATAAATGTGGATTGCAGTTCTGAATCACTGTTGTTGAATTTTATTAGCTGTGGTAATCATATAACTTGACTAATGTCTTCTAATGATTGGATGGATACTCAACCCAAATGAAATGAGGAGGAGGAGGAGGAGGAAAAAACAACTAGTAGGTGGTGATGGTGGTGCTTAATAAAAAGGCATTGACCAACCTTCAAACAATATGAACTTTCAGAAAAACAAATGTCCTTGCTTTTGACTTTTTTTTAAATTATTCAGCTATACTTGTTTTCAGAATATTTGACCTAACCCTAATATTTAAACAGGAAGATCCAGTTAGATTGTTGTGGCAGGAAACTTGAAAACCCAAATTAAGAAAAAAATGATAGTGCTTCTGTAAAGTATAACATCCCACAAATGCATTGATTAAATATATATTTATTTATGAATCATGCAAATGCAGCTGTCCAGAAATTCATTCAACAAGAAAAGATGAACCAGTATGCTATAAATACTTCAATATCTAATCAGATTTGACCATTATGCTTTTACCTGTCATTATTTACAATACTTTATGCTATGGTAGTTGGCAGATCTGAGAAGTCAAGCAGGGTCAGCCCTGGTTGGTACTTGGCTGGGGCTCCAATTCTAAGGCTGTAGGCTAGACTGGGAAGGGGAAAAAACAAACAAGCCAACTAATCATCCTGGGAAGAGGCCATGGCAAACATCTGCCATAAGACTGCCAAGAAAACTACATGGATAGTCTGTAGGAATTGAGCTTGAGCCATTTTTTTACCTTTCTAACACTATCATCATCTTCATAATTGTTAGAAATTTTCTCTTTATTGGGTTTGGTCAGTAACGAATGAATAAATGGGACAGTATCTGCTTTTAAATATTTGGATACACTTCCTCTTGGAATACATAAAAAGGAAATTGAGATGTGAGCAGATGGGTTTTCTCTCCCTCCTTTCCCTTTATTGCTCAAAACAAAAATGAAACCAGGTTGATTAGATTTTCAATTGTATGCATTTATTCTTTTGTCTCCAGCTTTCACTCCATTATTAAATCAAAATTAAATACTTATTTGGAGGTACTCAATTTCGAGTTATGCTTTTATTGATATATTTTCATTTTACTCCAGATGGCAAATCCAACTGCCATTAGAGTCTTTGATTTGACAGAAATGAATAAGACCAGCTTTTTAAAAAAAAATCCATTAGGCAAGTTCATGTAGTTTTTAATACAATAATAGTAATGTAATAGTAATTTAACCTAACTTTCTTACCCATTATTGTCATTATTTGGTTAACATATCTTCAGGTTCAGAAACACCAAGCCATATTCACTTCTAGTATAGAGTCACAGATTAGACTAATTTACCGATTTGTTATAAACTCAAAGATTTGATTTCCAGTTATCTGCAGCAAATTGTATGTATACTACATAGGCAGATGGTAAGGTTTTTGTTGTTGTTGTTTTTAACACCATACTATTGATTTCCATATAATCATGTATTTTAAGGAAGAAACTGTGCTTATTTAGCATATGCCATGTTCTTGTTTATGCTACTGTTGCAGATAAAATAGAGTTGGATGGGTCCCTTTGAATATCTGGGTGCAGCCCCCTCCTCAGAGCATGGATCTAAATTAAATTGTCTCTGATAGATGGCTATCTAATCTCCCCTTGAACACAACCCATGAAGGAATTGCCCACTCTGGGTCATTGGGTCCACTGTCCAACATCTTTTACTGTTAGGAAATAACAGTAAAAGCATTCAATGGGACTCCACCTTCCTTTAACTTTAATCCTTTATTTATTTATTTATTTATTTATTTATTTATTTATTTATTTATTTATTCCAACTTATATCACCGCCCATCTCCCCCCACAAAGGGACTCTGGGCGGTTATTATTATTCTGTGTTCTGCACTCTATAATAAGAGAGAAAGGTCATTGAGCTTATTTGTTGTGACATCCTGTAGGTATTGAAAGAACGCTGTCGTATCTACACTCTACCCAATCTTCTTTTCTCAAGGCTAAACATAGCTAGCTCCAATAGCAAAACAAATATCAAATTTTGTTTTTGTTTTATTTTGGTTTTTTCCCACTGCAGCAAAATAATAGATTTATTTATTTATGCAAATTTATCACCGCCCATCTCTACAAAGTAGACTCTGGGTGGTTTAAAATAAAATATTAAAACTAAAAACCTATAAATCTTAAAATACATCCAATAATAAATAGTAAAAATCCAAATGATGGTAAGATCTTAAAAGGAGGACACCACTAAGTCAACCACCCCCAGGAGGAACTATTACTTCCTTTGTCCCAAGCAAGGTGGCAGAACCAGGACTTTAAAGACCTCCGGAAGTCCAGGAGCGAGGGTGCCCGCCTCACCTCTGGGGGCAAGATATTCCATAGGGCGGGTGCTATCGCAGAGAAGGCACGCCTCCTGGACCCCGCTAGATGAAATTCTTTTGCTGATGGGGTCTGAAGCATGCCCTCCCTGCATGAACAGGTGGGCCGGGTAGATGTGACCAGGATGAGACGGTCCCTCAGGTACCCTGGCCCCATGCCATGTAGGAATTTAAAGGTGATAACCAACACCTTGAATTGGACCTGGAAGCAAACTGGTACTAAATGCAGCTCGCGGAGCAGCGGTGTTACATGTGCTGATCTTATAGCACCCGTAACTGCTCGTGCGGCTGCATTCTGGACCAGCTGAAGCTTCCAGATACTCTTCAAGGGTAGCCCCATTTTGCAATAATCTATATGAGAGATGACAAGGGCATGAGTGACTGTTCAGAGGGCATCTTGATCCAGGTAGGGGCGCAACTGGCGCACAACCCGAAGCTGTGCAAAGGCTCTCTTGGCCACGACTGCCATGCAGAGAGCAAGAACACCTACTTTCTGGATAGATGACTGGCTGTTGAAAATGGGAAGGCATACAATACATGGTAGGTGGAAAATAAAAACTCTAGCTTTGGCCAGCCATGGCGAGCATAAGATTTTGAATACCCCTTTTCTAGCTAGCTCTGTTGATGCCTTTCTCTTAGACCTCTCCTTTTGTGTTCACATGCTGTACAGGATAGAGGCTTATATAAGACTCTGAACAGAACTCTCCTGGCAAGGGAGCATTCTCAGTAATTCCCCCCCCCCATTAATGTACAGTTGGAGATGACTGCTTTTTATGCCTTTCTGGCAACGCCAAATTGGAGATGACCTGTTGAAAAAGCAGACGTAAAGGATCTACTAAACACTCCTTGATATAGGGAATAAAATTCTTTAAAGATCATAAATATATAAAAATCTGTAGAACTGTCTCATTCTAGACTAACAAATGCTTACTTTCACTTTTGTGTGTGTGTGGCGATAAAATTACTTGCTTTATATTAATATTAATTACATTTTCCCATGAATTTTAGCATTATAATGCTTCTATAATTCAGATCAGTAATTTTACTATGCCATTATATCTAAATAATCATTTAACTGCCTTATTTAAATTGTATAAGGTCTTACTGTATTAATTTTTATGCCCAAAATTCTTAAACTTACAATTTTACTTGTATTGTTATATGATTTTATAGCTTGTTTTATTCTAGTCAATTTCTGTATGATATAGGCTGCATGGATGTTCAGCAAGTTAAATGTGACTCTTTTTTTTCAAAGATTTGTTTTGGTCAATGACCAAAATAAAATCACTGACTGACTGACTTGCTTTATATTAGAATTCTTGAATGATATCTCCTTTTGTTACCCTTTACTTCTGAAATAGTTTAAAGGACCATTGATTGGTTGATTATGTGCCATCAAGTGGTTGTTGACTCTTAGCAAGTGCATAGATAGATTTTCTCCATGATGATCTATTCCTAACCTGGTCTTTCAGGTCTTCCAATGGTTTACTCATCACCACTATAACTGAGTCCATCCCTCTTGCTTCTGGTCATCCACTTCTTCTCTTTGGGGGAGAAATGTCCAGCATTTTCCAAGGAAGGAAGGAAAGAAGAATAGACAGATGAGTTGGTCTCTCTGTTTTTATTTTATTTTGACAGATTATGTATGTATGTATGTATGTATGTATGTGTCATATTTGTCTACCGCCCATCTCGCATGCAACGACTCTGGGCAGCTTACGGAAAATAAAATGACAAAACACTAAAAACACTACAATATAAATATAAATATAAATATAAATATAAATATAAATATAAATATAAATATAAATATAAATATAAATATAAATATAAATATTAATATAAATAATATAAGTATAAGTATAAGTATAAGTATAAGTATAAGTATAAATAATATAAGTATAAATATAAATATAAATAATATAAATATAAATATAAATATAAATATAAATATAAATATAAATATAAATATAAATAAAGTATACAGTAAATGCATAAAAATATAGATAAAAATATAAAAATATGAAATATGAAATATAAAATATAAAATTCAAGATGGCAATAAGATCTTATCCTTGGCACCATCATGGTGCCAACCACCCCCATGAATGGGTATCCCCTCCCATCCCAAGCAAGGTGGCATAACCATGTCTTAAGCCCCTTCCGGAAGGCTGGGAGAGTGGGGGCCTGTTTTACCTCTGGGGGTAACTTGTTCCCAAGGGTGGGTGCCATGGCCCTCCTCCTGGACCCTGCCAATTGGCAATTCCTCATGGACAGGGTCCGTAACATGCCCTCTCTGCCTGACCGGGTGGGACGGGGTGAGGCGGTTCCTCAGGTAACCTGGACCCATGCCATATAGGGCTTTAAAGGTAATAACCAACACCTTGAACTGGACCTGGAAGCAAACTGGCACCCAATGCAGCTCACATAGCAATGGTGTTATATGTGCCCTCTTTGGGGCTCCCAAAACTGATCACGCAGCCACATTCTGCACCAGCTGTAGCTTCCAGATACTCTTCAAGGATAGCCCCATGTAGAGCACATTGCAGTAGTCTATGCGGGAGATGACCAGGGCATGAGTGACTGACTGGAGGGACTCCCAATCCAGGAAAGGGCATAGCTGGCACACAACATGAAGCTGTGCAAAGGCTCCCCTGGCCACGGCTGCCACCTGCTCTTTGAGCAGGAGCCGTGAGTCCATGAGAACCCCAAGTTCTGCACCAGGTCTGTCTGGGGCAGTGCAACCCCATCCAGAACCAAAGATGGCAAATTCCCATATACCCGGGAGCCCCTAACCCACAGCCACTCCATCTTGCCAGGGTTCAGCTGGAGCCTGTTCCCCATTGAGACCCCCACAGCCTCCAGGCACCGAGAGAGGGTGGTCACAGCATCACTTATGTCACCTGGGATGGAGATGTATAGTTGAGTATCATCAGCATATTGATGATACCTAACCCCGCGGTGGCGGATAAACTCACCCATTTCTTGACTTAAATGTGGTGTCATGTTTTATGCTGGAATGTACATATTCTAAATCAGGTTCTAAAACAAATGACAGATAAGCTTCCTGAACTTGTCAGACACTCTCATTCATATTGACTTTCAGCATTCCATCTCCTCTTACCTTAGATCATTCAATTAGTGCCCAGGCAGGAAATCATAATAGTATTTGAGAAGTTGCACCCTGCATCTACCAGACCTTATATCTGGAATGTTCTCAGGACTTGTTAATTCATATTGCTGGTATTATCTTCTGTCTGTCTGTTTTATTATGATTTTTCTCAGCAGACCATTAGCATCTCATAAATAATCTTGCAACTTTGCTGCAATGCAAATTCAAGTAAAGGACCACCACAGAATATTCAGTATTCAGGACAGCTGAAGTGAAGTGTAGCTGTGGAAAAGGATAGTGTTTCCTCTTCTTCACCTTCTTTCGAACTAAAGTTCTCTCATAAGAGTTCTTATCTTTTGAACATAGTTATTTCTGTTCTGCTTACAACATGTCACAGATTTCTCCCATGCAATGAAAGATGCCGATTCAGATCTTGAACGTGTTGTTCCATTAATTAACTGGAACATGAGAATCTGAACTACAGGGTAATTGAATACATTAAATGACAAGATTCTCAATCCTCAGATGAATATCATTATATAAATAATAACTTCTTTTCTTTGCTGAGCCTTTCTAAATAGACACTAAGCCATTTCTAAGCAGGCAATGAGCAACTGTAACAAATTATACATTTTTGGCAATTTATAGCATCATCATAATGGCAGTTTTGGCAGTTTATAGCATCAAATAATATTCTTAATATTTTGTCATGTTTTGATTGCACCATAGAGGTGAATTATTGATAGTCAAAACTAAAAAAGATCCCTGAATAATAAGTAAATCCTGCCTAATTTTACTTCCTTCATAAATAAGTGAAAAAGTAGCAATCTTTATTCCAAGTATGAATCCATAATTCGTTACAATCACAATGCATGTAATAACTTTTTCCCAAATGGAACAATTGTTGGACATATATATATATACATACATACACACACACACACACACGCACACACACATACATACATACATACATACGCACACATACACACACAGACACACACACACACACACACACATACATAAAAAGTATATATATTTAAATAAAGCATTAATTTCACTGCATCTCCAGCAACATAACCATTCACTCAGGCCGTGTGTGTGTGTGTGTGTGTGTGTGTGTGTGTGCAAATATATATATATATATATATATAGGCAGTGAAGTAATTTCTGGAATATTATTTCTTGCTGAAAAAGATGTAATCTAATATCTATTGAAATTTTTGTTATTTTTTAACATCTCTTTCTCCTACAGAATCATTGAGTCAGAAATGAACTCTAGTATTCTTGATTGGGTATATGTTAGGTGTGAGTTGCCTGGAAATACAGTTGTCATCTAAAGTAGAATTGAATTGGCATTGCATGAATCTAGGAGAAGGACTAATATAATCCCAGTTCTATTCATGTCTCAGAATGATGTATATATAAGTCTACAGAATCCATGTCATTTCCCAAGCTAAGAAACAATGTGAGAACTTATTTTAAATCAAACCTGTCAGTAATATGGTATTTTGTGATAATTCTAAATAAGATATAGACAAGACTTTTTGGATGTGTTCACTATTTATCCTCGGATACCAAAAATCGAGTCAGAGCATAATTTATTGCTTGATGTTGTACATCTCTGTTGTACATCTCTATCTCTGCATCTATACCAATCTACCTTTTTGTATTTTTAGTAATTAAAAAAACAAAGATGTTAATATTTTCAAGAAAATATTTCACCTCATGAAAACTTCAGCAGCTCTGATGTGAACAGGCAACAGTCATGACCAATGCCCATTCTATTAATCGAGATAATTTTGGAATTTTTCATAATGTTACCAACTTCCTCCAATGCATCAGCTTTGCTGAATTGGAAAATAGGACTTGTAGTTGAACACACCTAGAGGCTAATCTATTGGGGAAAAGCTGCTGTTGTTTTATCACTTGGACAGTCTGAATAGATAGAGTTAAACAGATGTACCACTTCTGATATTTCACAGCTTGGGCCAGAAAAACATTACTTTGCTCCCTGTTGTAAGACAGTCATGACTCACGGTCTGAAATAAACATTCTTTTAGATTCCCCCATAAGCTTCGTCAATCTTAGAATTGGTTTTCCTTCACCTAATCTGGGAATAAGAACATTTTTCTTTACCTGAACAATAGTCATATTTAGGCCTAGTTTAAAACAGTTCTCTATAACGTTCCCAACTATTTGTGCCAGCTCTTGAATCATCTGATTTGCCAGTTCTTTTTAGTGTCATCTAAAAGATTTGCCTTGAAGCTTCATAACAAAACAGATCTTTTTTATAAAAAATAATTAATTGACACTTGCAATACATTTTATTGAAGTGAAAAGAGTTAGTTGGACTTAGTGCTGTTGCTAAGAGATAATAAAAAATAAATGTGTACTATGCTTAAAAATAAAAGAGGCTGATTATTAATATAACATATTTTAAATATTAAATATTAAATTTTAATATTTAAATATTTAAGATACCATTTTTCAGCGTCACTACGAACCACCTGCCACTTGGTTTTAATTTTAATTTATATTTATTGTATTTGTATTTTATTGTGTTTTTACTGTATTTTATTGTTATTGTTATAGCTGTGAACTGCCCAGAGTCCCTCCTTGAGAGGGAGATGGGCGGTCATAGAAATTTAATAAATAAATAAATAAATAATAAATATAGCAGTAGATAGGAAGAAAAAAATAATGAAATATCAAAGGAACTGATTGTTAAACAGGAGAGAGTGTAAAATTTGTTACGTACAGTATGTTGAAAAGAAAAATGTTTTTCAATTGTCTGTAAAAAGGGTGTTTCAGAGAGAGAAAGAGGGAGAGAAAGAAAGAAAGAGAGAAATGTTATGCGGGGTCTGTTAACTGTGAAGCCAAGGAATGTTGACATGTGGAGAAGTGGTGAACATGTGTGACAGGATGGAATGAGATGATTTAAAAAAACCAACCAGATTTAAAAATCCATGAAATCAACTTAGGTCAAATCAAATACAATTCTATATGCAACTGAATCTGCATGCAATCTGGATACAGATAGAATAAACTAGAAAATTTTCAACCTGTTGCTTGATGGGAAATCCAGACCTATTATATCTAATTGCGTCTTAAACTGTAGCATTATAGATATTTCTTTTTTATTATTATTAAAGCTTTATTAAAAAATATCTTCAAGATGTACATAAAATCTAAAAAGGATGAAACAAAATAGCCTACAAAGAAAAAGAAAAGAATTAAAAAGGTACGAGAATACAAAACAAACTACTACTAAGTGACTTCTGACTTTCTACAACAGAGATATACATAAATCAATATCAATCTCGTACTCCAATTTATACTATAATAAACATTATTTCTATAAAGCATTTCAATTCTCATTATAACATTCCTTTCTAAAACAAATTTTCACTCCCACTTAAGAAACATACAGAACCCTTTCAAACATAATTTTGCATCCTAGAAACCAGGAGTCTGTGAGTTCTAGTCCCACCTTAGGCATGAAAGCCGGCTGGGTGACCTTGGGCCAGTCACTCTCTCTCAGCCCAACTCACCTCACAGGGTTGTTGTTGTGGGGAAAATTTATTTATTTATTTATAAAATTTATATCACCGCCCATCTCCCTCCACCGTAGGGACTCTGGGCGGTTTACAACAAAATAGGAGGAGGAAGGAGTATTAGGTATGTTCACTGCCTTGAGTTATTTATAAAAATAAAGGTGGGATAGAAAATAAACAAACAAACAAACAAACAAACAAACAAATAAATTTTGCTCCTATCTGCCAACTACACTAACAAAACATAACCTAGCTATATCTTATTGCTATTATTTATTTATAATAATATTATCCAAAAAGTAAAAACAATCATCTAAATCCTTAAAAAATCATACTGATAAACAAATTTAATCAATTATTAAGGTAAAGCGAAGCATTTAAACTAAAACAAAGTAACCTGCCAGCATCTTATTACTATTATATATCTAGAAAAGTAACTTCATTAATACCCTTTAACTAAAAATGTAAGTGTTCTCCAAATAGCATAAATGTTTATCTAAACCAGAGCTTTCCAAACTGTGTGTCACGACACAAAAGTGTGTCGCCACACACAGTCGGCTGTGTCGCCACACAACCCGGAAGTGGCAGTGGGGGCGTGCACGGCGGCGACGGTGGCGGCACCGGCGCACAATCAGTGCTTCCGCGTTTTAGCGGAGGCTGCTGCCGCTGCCGCCACCATGCACGCCCCCGCCCGCACCGGGTTTTCCCGCGGCGACACATGAAAATCCAAAGGCGCCGCAGCCGCCGCGGCGCGCAAAGACCGAAAGCAGCAGCAGCGCTTCCGGCTTTTTGCGCGCTGCCATGGCGGCGGGACTTCCGGGTTTTCCCGCGGCGACACACCAAGGGCGGTTGGTGTGTCGCCGCGGGAAAACTTTGGAAAGCCCTGATCTAAACCTTTAAAAGACCATCCAACTTCAAATAAACCAAGGCATTTACATATCTCAGTATTGTACACAGAACTTTCTTCTTGTCAATCTCAACTTTTACAGCTTGCCTTGAAAAGTCCAACTATTCTTTGAAAACCTTCCAACCTTTGAAACCTAATTCTCTTTCTTGGTTGTGGTATGATGGCAGCACAGCCTTTCCCATCCCTCTATCTTGAACTTTCCACAACTCAGTTTTCTTCCTTTGACTATTTAAATCCAAGTCACCAATTCTCATCTTCTTTGGGGAGACCACTTTGTTCTTAGGATAATTTTCAACCTTGTCAGCTTCTCTCAATTTTTGAGACAATTTGGACAGAAACAATCCAGAACTTGGGTAACTGCATTATAAAAGTATTTAAAAATCACTTTAATTTCCTCCATATTTCTCCACAGTAGATTAAGTAGATTAAATGAAGGATATGTGACTGGGAGTATGGAAGTATAGGCAAAGATTAACAGCAAGATTAGCACCAGAGGAGCAATCAAACAACACAATAGAACCTAATCAAGGAACTATTAACTCAGTCTACCAAGCAGCAAACAACAACCCAATCAAGGTACTACCAAGGAGAGTACAACACCCCCACCAACACAGGCAGGACAAGCCAGGGTATATAAACAGAGAGCAAGTCCCACTCCTGTTTCGCACTGAAGATGTTGCCTAGCCTGGAAATGAAACATCTGCAAGAAGAAAACAACAAGGTTCAGAGAGCACCAAGGATGCCACAATTCTGTAAACCGCCCAGAGTCCCCTATTCGGGGAGATGGGCGGGGATAAATTAAATAAATAAATATGTTAAATTAAAGGTGGGATACTTCATTCCATTCAGTTGTACAAAATGTTATACCCATTTCTCAGTTTCCCATACACGTTTCATTTTGGATCAGCTCCACATCAATTTAGACATTCTCTTGTATAGAAACATTTAATCTTTAGAGCACTGGATTAGATTGAGTAATATACAGTAAAATAAACCAATGCCATTAAAACTTATTTATATATGTGTGTGTGAGTGTGTGTGTGTGTGTGTGTATATGTATATGTGTGTTTGTATATGTATGTTTGCATGTGTGTGTGTGTGTGTGTGTGTATGGCTTAACCGTAGTTGCATTCTACTTTTTATGGAGTAGAAAGTAAAAATGTCTGGGTGCTATGAGAGCTTCCATTTTTCTTCTCTAAATCAGCATTGTAGCCCTTTCAGGAATTTAAAACATCCTGGGTCAACAGACAGAGGAGCAGTGAAGATGGCATATGAAAGCCAGTGTCACATAAGTGGTTAATCAGAGAGATCAAGATTCTGGTTCATCCTCAGTCACGATTCTTTGGGGCTAAACATTCTCTCTCAGCCTAACCTTTTGCACGTAATTGTTAATATGGGGGTAAAATGTAGGAAGATTCCCATGTAAGCCTTATTGAGCTCCTGGAAAAAACATGTGAAAAGCAAGTTATAAAGTTAACTAATACTATGAATACATTAATGTTAGCTTTATTTTCTTCCATATTTATTCTCCTTCTCCTTGACATATGGAGAAGAACTGTAGCCTGTAACCTGGAAAAACATGACTCTAATCATACTGAGAGGCTCAATGAACAGAGGAAACTCAGCTTCAGTCCCCACTCTAAATCAGTCCAGGCCATCTCCTTTTCTCTGAGTCTCAGACTTTCTCCCTAATATACTGATTCAAATTTGCATCATAATTCAGAACAAATTTTTTAAATTACATTACATCTTTTTGCAGTTGAGAGTCACACTTCTTCTTCCTCTTCTTTTCATGCCCTGCAGAAGATGTGCCTGAGACGTAAGAACTAAAGACATAAATAAGACATTAGATCAGGACTAAATTTTCACCATTTAAGTTTTTTTGTTTGGGGGGGGGGGTTGTGGTTGAAATAGTTCTTTAACAGTAAGATTATAGAAGAGGATATTGTGCTGCTCAATTTAGTGAGAAATTGTGTGCCCAGGCAAATAAACCGCTAAGCAGTGAGTTTCTCATAGGGAGATAATCTTTTTATCTCCCTTGTTGTTGTTGTTCAGTCGTTTAGTCGTGTCCGACTCTTCGTGACCTCATGGACCATAGCACGCCAGGCCTTTCTGTCCTCCACTGTCTCCCGGAGTTTACTCAAATTCATGTTCATTACATCGGTGATGCTATCTAACCATCTCATCCTCTGCCGTCCCCTTCTCCTTTTGCCTTCAGTCTTTCCCAGCATCAGGGTCTTTTCCAGTGAGTCCTCTCTTCGCATTAGGTGGCCAAAGTATTTGAGCTTCAGCTTCAGTATCTGTCCTTCCAATGAGCAGTCAGGGTTGATTTCCTTTAGGATTGACTGATTTGACCTCCTTGCAGTCCAAGGGACTCTCAAGAGTCTTCTCCAGCACCACAGCTCAAAAGCATCAACTCTTCGGCGCTCAGCCTTCCTTATGGTCCAACTCTCATAGCCATACATTACTACTGGGAAAACAATAGCTTTAACTATATGGACCTTTGTCGGCAAGGTGATGTCTCTGCCTTTTAATATGCTGTCTAGGTTTGCCATAGCTTTCCTCCCAAGGAGCAAGCGTCTTTTAATTTCATGGCTGCAGTCACCGTCTGCAGTAATCTTGCAGCCCAAGAAAATAAAATCTGTCACTGCTTCCATTTCTTCCCCTTCTATTTGCCAGGAAGTGATGGGACCAGATGCCATGATCTGAGTTTTTTTAATGTTGAGTTTCAAGCCAGCTTTTGCCCTCTCCTCTTTCACCCTCATCAAGAGGCTCTTTAGTTCCTCTTCACTTTCTGCCATTAGGGTGGTATGGTCTGCATATCTGAGGTTGTTGATATTTCTCCCGGCAATCTTAACTCCGGCTTGTGATTCATCCAGCCCAGCATTTCTCATGATGTACTCTGCATATAAGTTAAATAAGCAGGGTGATAATATACATATTTATCTCCCTACAGAAGGAAAAATAAGATATTAGAAGTATTCTTAAATCTGTACTATTTCCCGTACTACTGTATCTGTAAAAACACCCACGATGTTTGGATGAGGCAAGCTACACATATTGTAAAATAAATAAATAATAAAAGAAAAGCATTAGAAGAACTATAAAGTGAATTAAAACATTTGACAGGAGCAAATATTTAATGAAAATATTCCATAGTCTCTGCCCCAAAACACTGAACCTAACTACACAGTGTTTGGAGTAACTGCCCAAATGAATTAAATGTTGACTTCTTGGTGCCAAATGTTAACAATATGTTCAACTGAATGACTTCATCACTCCAGAAGACAGGTGATAAAATGATCAGACAAGATCCAAAGTTCAGAGAGTGTATCTTGACAGGTGACAGCTTTGATTCATTACCACATTGATGCAAACTTCTTGCTGTGTTCCCTCACTATTTAGCTGTGATGGATAATCAGATCTGAAATATGAAACATGAGGTTCTCCAGAATTTATGAATCAACTGTGCATGAAATCCATGTGATAGTGATGTCTGCACTGTGATACTAGAGTTAGAAAAATGTCAGTTCACGAGATTCATGCTTATCAGTTCATTAGATCTCATATTTATTGCCATTAAATCAAGTGGTATATAAATAGTGGCAGGAATAACTGCCTTGCTTTTATGTTCTATACTTTATACTTTCAATTTGAAAGAGTTGGAAGTTACTGAGTGAAAGAATAACCTAACATATTGATCTATCACTGTAGAAGAATAAATCCTCAAGGACTATTATTTCTTCCTTTGTTGTTGTTTTTTATTTGTTGGATTTTTTTTTCATGACCACATCATGAAGATGCAAAAACTTTTGCTTTATATGGAAAGTCCTTAGTAATTACTGTAATAAACATGTTTTAAACATTGCAGGATTTTTTTTATCAATCCAAATTTCCCTTTGGATGTCTCACCAAATCAATCAGTGAATCAATCAATCAAAATAAAATCAAAGTACTGTCTTCACTTTAAAATCCTTACTGTGCTGATCAAATATAATTGATAAATATAATTGATAACTGCCTTATCCCTCTTATAAGCAAGTTTCTAAACAGTTCTAAACAGTTATTTAAAAAAAGCAATAGAAAAATCAAAAGGAGAAAAAAACATTAGACTGTCCTTTTAGATCATAGAAGCCTGAACTCATAAATCCCCAAATTAAGGAGAAGGATTCAAAAGTTCAAAGGAAACATAATGAAAAAGAAAATAAAAGGACTATTAAGCATTAGTAAACTTTAATTAAAACCTGAAATTTCAGCTCGCCTGGCTCTTCAGTCACTATGTGCCTAAAACTGTAGATGGCTTTCAGAGAAAGGTGTAAATCTTGATGATTTTTATAGTCCACTGGCTTCACCCTCTTCAGAACAGCCCTTGGGGGAAAAAAGTTTTTCTGTCAGGTTCTTGACAATTAATTATAATCAAGAATGATCTCTTTCTATAGTCAGGAAAGGGGAAAGCTGAAACAATATTGCCAGTGAAGAAACTCTGCTGCCACCCTAAAGAGCACCATCTTGCCTCCTCTGAAGCAAAGATAAACCCCAAATAAACCCAAGATAGATGTCATAGTCAGTCAGCTGGTACCAACATTGTTTTATTTCAATGCCCCAGATAATTAATTGTGATACCAATTGGGTTTAACTGGGAGTTTATCTTTGTTTTGTATATGTGTGTTTGGTTTTGACGTTCTCCTGATTTACTGTAATGGTACATGGGAATGACCTTGGGAGAAAGGAGGAAGAGCCGCAGACTAGGCAATGGTCAGATAAGAGGCAGCTGAACCTGCAGAAGTAATGGGAGCATGGCAAATGTCTCAGAAGGGACCCTCCTTAGTTTCTTGGACTGTTAAGGTGAGGTGGAAGAGGTGTACGTTCAGACTTGCAAGATTCTGCTAATGTAACCTTACCATAAAGATAGAGCTAGTACTCCTGGTTGTGCATCTTGTCTGGACTACATTGCAAGGCTGACATCCATCTTGCAAGTTTGAAAGTACATTTCTCCCCTCTAAGGGAAATGTACAAGTAAGTAATACATTTACTTATGTATTATTAGTTTGGTTTTTACACCACACAGAGTCCTTTGGAAATGTGGTGGGATATACAGTAAGTATTGTAAAAGAAAATAATACAGTGAAGTGAAATGAAATGAAATGATAAAACAAAACAGATGATACCACTCTCCAGATCTCTGGTTGGATTCACCCAGTTTCATGAGCAATAACATGCAGAACCCTAGTGCTTAGCTGAACAACAATGCTCCAGCACCACTTTCTGAAATTGGTTATGTGTGTGTAAAGTTTTGAACGGAGATTCCTTCCAACAATTCTTTGAGCAAAGCATCTTCTTGAAGCTGCTTCACAAAGCCGTACGGCCACCTGCTTCTAAAAAGCAAAGTGATACTACTATATTGATTCACTGGGTGTTGCTACTGAAGCCTTTTTCAGTTCATTCAGTGTCTAGAAGACTGCACAAGAATGTGGCACTGAAGCAAAGCACTGTCACCTTGCACAGTCCTATGAGTTATCTTAGTAGGAGTAGCTCTAACCCTAACCCTTCGTCCTAACTGAGGAGATCTATACAGAACATCACTGTTGAGTTCTGAGGATCCAGCAGTTTTTAACTGTGTTTGCCCCTTTCTTGGCATACATCCTGCCATAGTATAATTGATGAAGATTCCATTTGAGAAAAATAATAGCTATAAAGCCCATTTTAAATTAAACTAGAACATTTGTTCTATCTTAGAGATTTAGAGAAGATTTACAATCTAACATCTTACCTAAGAAGGGGATGTTTGCAACCAACCAATAATTATTCACTTCTTAGTGCCAAGCGAAGAGGATAACTAGAGCAAGTAACCCTGTGCATTATTTTACATTTCTTTTTAATTAGATATATAACAGGAAAGCTGGAATAGAATGGTATGCATTTTCTTTACAAGAGGGATTGTGTTCAATTGCCTTTTTGTATTACATTTATGAAATAGTCATACATAAAAGATTCCCACATGGTTTCTATAATCACATCTTCAAAAGTATATAAGATCTAAGTTATGATATTTAATGTTAATGTTTTAAAAGTCAATTTTATTTATATCTATACAATCTCTTTCAACTTATCAAACATTTGTAAGCATTACCCTTTTAGGGAAATTGACCTTCAGAGCACATTATACATGCAGATGAGAGAGAGAGAGAGAGAGAGAGAGAGCGCATGAGAATGCATGTATTTTACCCTATTACTAAAGTAAGAAGAGAGAGAGAGCCAGTTTGGGGTAATGGTTAAGGCATCAGGCAAGAAACCAGGAGGCCATGAGTTGTAGTCCTACCTTAGGCATGAAGCCAGCTGGGTGTCCTTGGGCCAGTCACTCTTTCTCAGACCTAGGAAGGAGGCAATGGCAAACCACTTCTGAAAAACCTTGCCAAGAAAACTGCAGGGACTGTCCATGTAGTCATCAGGAGTCAAGACTGACTCAAAGGCAGAAGAAGGGGAAGGGGAAGGGGAAGGGGAAGGGGAAGGGGAAGGGGAAGGGGAAGGGGAAGGGGAAGGGGAAGGGGAAGGGGAAGAAGGAGAAGGAGAAGGAAACGACACGATTTTAGGAAACGACACGATTTTTTATTGGTTAAAACCCTCCTACAACCGGCCCTGGCACGCCCCCAGTGGGAACGGGCGGCCGGGCCCACGGGAATGAAGACAACAAAAAACACTCCTGACTGGAGAAACGCAACAAAAAACCCCCACACGCCCACCGGCAAAACCGCCACCCACCAAAGTCATCCTTGGGAAAACCCAACAGTCAGTCCGGCCGGGAAGGCCCACAGGGAAGGCCGCGCTCACGTGATCGGTGGTGGGGAGGGCGCCCGCTCACGCCACGGCCACAGCCGCCGCCAGCGCGAGAAGAAGGAGAAGGAGAAGGAGAAGGAGAAGGAGAAGGAGAAGGAGAAGGAGAAGGAGAAGGAGAGATTAAATGGATCTCTAAAAGAGTTTCACAAACTATCCTTTCACAAACAATCTGGTTAAGCTATATATTTTTCATTTGAATGCAGAGTAAGATGCATAGCTTAAATGTTACTTATTGGAAAAAAAGAAACTACGTATGTGCAATTGAGAATAAATGTTAAATTCCATTTATGGATTTGAGAGACATAACTTTAGGGACATTTGTGTACTGAACAATTATTTTTTTCCCACAAATCTGTTTTCAGGGGTGATCTGGATTCCAACTTGGTCAAGCATGTAGACATTGCATTTCAAGTTGCTAAATCAAGAAGACAGAAAGAAGGTTCCCAAGAAAGGAATGGCAAGATCCAGAACTGTGACTGAAGGGGAACTTATTTTTCAAACCAAGGAAATATAGCAAGAAGCATAAACAAATCAGAAGCAAACTGGATATCACATGACTATGATTTAGCAATATATCTGGAGATCTACTCCATCTCTGGATTTATCCATGCATAAATTTTCTTATTCATGCCTTACCCTTTCTTTCATGCTTCCCTCTCTCTTATCTATACACTTATTCACTACAATAACAGGAATTGATGGTGGGCCACATCTACTAATAATTACCAGATA
The DNA here is from genome assembly GCA_023362775.1 of Charina bottae. NCBI lineage: Eukaryota > Metazoa > Chordata > Lepidosauria > Squamata > Charinaidae > Charina > Charina bottae. Next base: position 20,266,323 of record JALMGJ010000004.1, on the reverse strand, counting down.
TGATACTATCAACCTCTGGATGTGGTACATGGAAATAGTAGCTGCCCCCAGGATAAAAACAGTTCTAAATAGCCATCATTGTTATTGTTGGCTATAGGTATAATATTGCAGTTTATCATCCATGCCCTTCACTGTACTGGATGGGTTCTCCAAGCAAAAATAAAAATGAATGTATCATCATTACACAGACCATGTCAAATCAGTGCTGATCACATCATAGTATTGGTAAGCTAATTAACACAGTAGTGGAATTAAACATCTATTATCTCAGTTCTGACCACAGTTTATAATATTGAACATCTTGCTTATTGGGATTTTTCCTTTATAATTCTTTCATTAAAGAAAAGCCCACCTTAAATCAATAGCAGAGTGCCCTAGGAAACAGAAATTTTCTGGGATTGGTAGATTGTCTTTTATTCATTTGCATCTTCTTGTCCTCAAGGTGAATGCAGAAGGGATTTTCTGGCAAGTATCAAATGTTCAATACTTTTATTTCAGTCTTTGGCCAGCAAAAAGTAAGACAGAGGTAATAAATTTAACAATTATAACATCAAAACTATGAGATCCCTGAAAAGATACAGTATATCATTAGAAAAAAATAAAATGGGAATTATATTGTAACTAGAAAACTAAATTTTTTTGCCTCATTGTCTTTTTTGTCTTTAATGTTTTATAAACTTCCCAGAGTCTCTGGGAGTTGGGTGGCATATACATTATTATTATTATTATTATTATTATTATTATTATTATTATTATTATGTTAATTATAAACAAAACTACAATTTAATGTAAGTCAATGATTACATCTTTTCACCATATAGTATAATACATACATACATACATACATACATACATACATACATGTCTATCTATATTTCTGCCTGGCAACTGCCTGGACTAGTCCCTGCAGGTTTATTGGCAAGACGTTTGGAAGTAGTTTGCCCTTGCCTCCTTTCCAGGGCTGAGAAGGAAAGACTGGCCCAAGGTCACTCAGCTGGCTTCGTGCCTAAGGCGAGACTAGAACTCACAGTCTCCTAGTTTTCTCACCTGGTGCCTTAACTAGTACACCAAATTGGCTCTCTCATATACTGTAGTAAAAGTAGTGAAATACAGTGAATGTTATATGATGATAACACTGTTTTATTATAATATTAGATAGCTAATATTATGAAATAACAGTGGAGACATAGTCTGTATCTGTTAGCCGTCCCAGGTAAGCCAGACAGGAAACATGACTAGATGAGCTAATTCTACTTTATTATAAGGCCACATTAATATAATTTTGCAAGTCTGAAAGTACATATCTCCCACCCTCCCTATTTAGTGCCTGAGTAATTAGTGCAGGCCCTTCCTAAATTTATTTCTCTGTTGCTGTTACTCTGTTGTGGGCTCCTTTCTCTTTTATCTGATCATTCCCTAGGTGGCATCTCTTCCCCCCATCTTCCAAGATCACCCTCACATTCTATCACAGTATCAAATCAAGTTATTTACTGACAGAATCCCATCCCACTGACAAATAATTGCATATATATTACTGGAAGATAAGCAGGGGAATGAGCTCTTGCTCATTTTATGAGGTCCTGTGATTTGTGTTACCTGTGCAGGCATGGCAATATAGTTAGCATCCACTTAGGCTGTGAATGTTAAATAGTTGATCTACTTGGTGATTATATTATTACCAGCATAACCTTTCTTCAGATCAAAATAAAGTTAATGTGAACACAAATGACCTTGGAGAGATCAGACTATAATTCTATGAGAAATGAAATTACCCCACACTAATATATTGACCAAGCCTTGGCACATAATTAAGCATCCAGCACTGGGGAGGAGGAAGTGGAAGAGAGGGAGAGAAGGAACACATTAAAATAAGCAACCAACATAGGAAGCTGCTAGAAAATTAGTGATAAACTATAAGGCAGTACAGCAATGGTTTTCATTCATAACATTGCTTCATACATAAAATGATAGCCAACAGTCTGGCAAAAATTAAAATGGATCATAACACAAATAATAAGGAAAGCAGATGCAAAGAAAAATCCGAGTAGGTTTTGGCCCATTTAGTATTCTCAGCACATTGCAAAACGCTGCAGTGTGCTTTGTAAGGATTGCCTCTTGAGAGAATCAAGAAGATAACAATGAAATTCTTGCTGTCAGCCAGCATTCAGCAGCCATTTCATCACCATGTTACTCTGTCTAGAGAAACCCAAAAAGCCACACATCAGAAAAACAGAATGCTTTTCTGAAACTTCTTGAAACAGGGGAGGGGTTATACTGTAACTACATGGTGGTAGATAGGCTTGGGAGAGCTGGCTTTGCCAGGAGGTACAAGGAACACTTGCCTCGAGCAGCAGAGGCTCGCAAGCAAAGAGTAGTTGGGGAACAGAAATATGAGTCATATTTGCTCTGTGCCTGCAAAGCTCACATGCCTCAGTCACTTCCCAGGTGGACTACTGCAACATGCTCTACACGAGGCTGCCCTTGAAGAGCAACCAGAAGCTGCAGCAAGTTCAAAATGCTGCAGGGTGGGCAGTTGTGAGCACTCTTCAATCTGCAAGTTACCCCTCTGCATTCATCTTACCCCTCTGCATTCAATTCAAGTGGTGGTTGCCTATAAAGTCCTTCATGGCAGGGGGCCAGGTTATATGAGGGGTTTTATGAAATGTGCTACATCAGTTAGAGATTGCCATCTGGCAGGAATCGGAAGGAGACCCTTTTCTCTTGTGGCACCTGCTCTTTGGAACATCATCCACCCAGAGATCAGATTATCCCCAAATCTGTTTCCCATTTGTAAGGCCCTGAAGACATGGCCGCGTTCCCAGGCATGGGGATCAGAGTGTCAGTTTGAACCTGTAAAGTGGTTGTGTGACAATTTGTTGCCAGTTATGTATTTATTTTGTTCCTTGTTGGTTTTTAATCATTGTTAGCCACCCAAAGTCACTTTGATGAGATGGGCAGCCATATATGTTTCATATTAAATACAAAATAAAAATTAAGATAACTGAATTACTATCCTAAGTCTGAGTCTGATGAAAAGTGTTCTCCTCTCAGCATTATTTTGGTAAGATGCATCTGGTCAACTTCTGTAAATCGGGTGCCATCTTGACTTTTTTGAAAGCCCACTGCAGACAGGCCTCCTGAAGGGTGACTTCATACATTTTGTTCAATACAGAATTTGAAAGGAGGCCCAATCAGAATCAGCAATGTGGCATGGAGAAAAGGCTTTATAAATTCTCCAGTGTGCCACCAACTCATCTTCCAAATCTTGCTATTTGGCATTAAGGCAAACCTGCTGTTGCCAGTTCAGAGTAGTTTTGGTCAGAATGAAAAAAAGTAAGGCTTAAAAATATATCTTCCCTCCTTGACTCAAACACAGTCCTGGCCCCATCCCTTCAATTGCTAAAAAAGGGAATTAGACATTTTCAAAACAAATGTCTAACCAGGATGTAACATCTCATTTTGTTAGCTCTAACTAAATGCAAAAATCATCACATTCCGCTTGAGACAAGTTGAGCTATGCTATTACCTTCCTCTCCACAATAATAAAGAGTGGATCAGAGGATCACACACCCACATGCATGCAATGTTTTGCTCAGACACTGATACACAGAGAGGTGAGTAATTTAATTCTGCCTTTCATTTATGCCAAAATCACATTGTCCCTCTCTCAATTAAATAGAGAAGACCTTGTGCAGTGACCACCACTGGCAGCATAAAACAACCCATAGTGTAAGAAAACGGTCAGACAGGTACAAAAATATTTGTCTTGTTGTGTATTGAATTAGGACTGATACAAAATCACAACACTAATGCCTTTCTGTAGGAGTCGTGGCATCATCACACCCCTGAGCTGAATCCATACAAGATACTCCCTATCTAGGAGCCAAGCAGTGTTCCTTTTCCTTGAACAAGTCATTTAAGCTTTTCTAGGTTTCTTTTTTTAGGAAAGTTGTATTTATAAATGGCATTTTCCTTTGCAGGCCAAGGATTGCTGAGTAGCTTTTGCTGCAGCTTTTATGCTAAGGCAGCACTTTGAAGTTTGTGTCACATGCATGAGCAGCAAATGGAGTGGCAAACGCTCTCAAGAGGCTTCCCCCTTTCATCCCCCCCCTTAAATAAATTCACTTATCCAAAAGCACTTTGAATGCTCTGAGAATGAGAAACACAGAGTTTGGGAAGGGACATTGGTGCTGCATGTTTTTTCCAATTTCTTGTGAAAATATTGAATAATTTTAAATTTAGTGATGATCTGAATAAGGTCCTGGAATTAAACTAATCTAGCAATAAACTGGGAAGCAGGAACATCTTATGTGACTTTTATTGAGTTTGAGTTCTGGGCAATGAAGTTTGAAGTGGGCTGAGCAGCGAAAGTTTTAGGAGGAAAAAAAGTTAACGTAATGGCAGTTGCTAAAGTACAAATTTGCCATTGGACCCAGTTATGGAAAAAGCAATAAAAGGATGAAATCACATTATTTTTTTCTCTGTCTTCTCTCTCTTCTTACTTTCTCTTCTTACTTTCACACTAGAGTTTAGCAGTGGCATCTAGTGCAGAGTCAACAAATGTCCCATGATGACTGTGTTTTGGGTATGGCATAGAAAATATTTATTTTTGAACTGATACAAATATCTGCTTAGTATTCAACATCATACTCCTGGCACTTTCTGAAGAAGACAATTTAAGCCTTGGGATGATTTGGCTTTCTCACCTTCTCACCTAATTAGCTGTCCTTGTCAAGTCCAAAGATTGTGTTTATGGGGGGTTGACTGTTTTTTTGTAATTCTGAAATTTAGTTAGCTTGTCCTATTGATCCTACCTTGTGGTTGAAGATTATCTTTGGAAAAGGCCATCATTGGTCCTGCAGGTGCTTAATAACGTTTCACAATATTAAATGGCATGGACCTCAAAGCAAACATTGCTGAATGGTTGAATCCCTTTAAGAATATTCTTCTAAATTCAGGGGATTCTGACAGGTACTAAGTACTGTATGTGAAAGCAGGGAAAACATACTGCAATGAGGAATGCATTCTACTCACTCTCTGCATATTTTCTTGAGTAGATAAGTGGGCATATGGGTGAGGACCATTGTCTGAAGGGCATTGCATTGGAGCTCTGTAGAACAAGATATTGAAGAGCAAAATGAATGAATTGATCTGTGTATTTTGTGAAGGCAAGGCCAACATGTTCTATTCTTTTGTTTTTTCCCTGGTATTTTCCATTGGAGGGGCTGGGTGTGGCTTTTTTCATTTTAGATTACAAGACAGTTCCCAACTCAGAATAAGAAAAAAAATTAAATGCAGCAGTGCAGTTATATAATACCACAAAAAGGAGATTTGGGGGTCACATGTAATCTACAGGCTAAATTGTCCACCTCTGAATTAAAGCTTGAAGAAGAAAATAGAAAAAGAAGAAAATCAATTTGACGTTGTGTCCAAAACCACTGCAATTAAGAAGATTTGAATAAACAGATTTGGAAAAAATAAGAGATTGGTTATAATTCCACAGGATATTATTAAAAACCATATAAAGTTAGGCTATCAACCAAATGTTGTAAGGAATACCATTTTTACCATCTGACGAAACTGTAGCCACAAAAATAGCAATTAAGTCTTTATAAGACTTTATCTCCCTTATTTCCCTTGCAAAAGATATTTTGAGGAGTAATTAAGTTTTAAAATAGAGAGAACATGACAAAAACTTAGAAGAAGCACTAGAAGAAATTAGCATAATTTGAAAAAAAATGCTAAATTTGGTTATCATAATAATTAAAGATGCAATCCTATACCCACCTTTGTTGTTAAGTCCCACTAAACTCAGTAGGACTCACTTCTGAATATGTATGAGTCCCCTTTCCAGGGAACACTGATATTTTCTGTTTCTCTTCTGGATCACTCTGATCTCAACATAGGTTTTACAATGTTAAGTTTTATTTGTTATAATAAGGATGATTATAAAATTTCTTAAATTAGATAGAAACAGCTAATAGCTGTTTATTCTGATTGATGGTTCTTATTATATTGGTTACTTTTGGTAGTAATTGATTATTAATTTGATTTCAATACTAGTTAAAATTGGTACAAGATTATCTTTATCTGTAGCATAAACATAAAGTTACTTTGACAGTTCTTATTCAAATTTATACAGCTTGTGAATGTGTTTCTCTCTTTGGTTCCTCCTCCTCCTCCTTTTAAAAGCTATAAAATAAAATAAAATAAAATAAAATAAAATAAAATAAAATAAAATAAAATAAAATAATAATAAATAAAATAAAATAAAATAAAATAAAATAAAATAAAATAAAATAAAATAAAATAAAATAAAATAATAAAATAAAATAAAATAAAATAAACTCAGTAACTGAAGTAATCCTTGAAAATAGGGAGAAGAAGGAAGGTAATTTATGGGATGGGTTCTCGTGGAATAGTTTCATGGAAACTTATATCAGATAAATGTTGCAATGTACCCTATAATAATTTGTAATCATAGGAAAATTATGAAGACATAACAAGAAAGTTATAACTAACATTTTCTTCTCTCCAGGTGTGAGGTGCCCTTGTAATAATCCCCGAAGCTGTTCTCTTTCACAAACTGACAGACTCACAGCTTGCTAAGTAGTAAAGGTTTATTCAGAGTTACACAAGCTGACACTTACAAAGACTGAATGACTGGACCAGCAGGTTACATTACAGTTAAACATTTCCTTTTCTATTGTCTCTTCGAGTGACCACGTGTCGGATTCCTGCTCTGGGTGCTCAGACAGTCGTTTGGAGGCGATGTGTATTTGCTGTCCCCGGAATGCTGGTCATGTCTTTGTGTCATCTACCCGATAGCCGTTTCCCCCCTTATTCTAATTGACCGTTTCTCTATTGACAGAGGCTGTCAGCCTCTGACATGCGCCCAGCCCAAAATCTTCTACACCTCCCCGTCCCCAGAGTTAACTAAAGTATGCCTTATTTACAGTTTGTCTGGCGCTTCCATTCTCTGCAAAGACAGTAACAAATAAAGAAATGCATTATGCCATTACTCCATTTTAGTTCAGTGTGGTTTGTCCGGAAATTCCTTGTGAAATGCTTTCACTAATCTGGGGGCTTGAGTGTGTTCTGCTTTTACCCATTATTTGTTTCCGATCGGCAAGTGTGTCCATTTAACTAAGTACTGTAGTTGTCCGTTGCGGCGCCGGGAGTCTAGGATTTTTTCAACTTCAAAGTGAGGCTCCCCGTTCACCAATAAGGGTGCTGGTTCTGGAGGTTCCGGGTGCCATAAAGCTGAGGGTTGATACTGTTTCAATAGGCTGATATGGAATACCGGGTGCACTCTTTTTAGTGCTTTCGGCAGCTGTAGCTTAGCCGTCACCGGGTTTATAACTCCAATTATGGGGAATGGACCTATGAATTTTGGGGCTAATTTCCTCGAGGGTTATGTGGGTCTCAAGTTTTTCGTGGACAGATATACTTGGTCACCTACTTTCAATTGCCATTCTGCTGACCGTTTACGGTCTGCATATTTTTTATAGCTAGCCTTCGCTTCCTGCAGCGTCTGAACCATAATTGGCCAATTACTTCTTAATTTTCTGATCCATTCATCCGCCCATAGCGGGGTTTCAGTTTCTGACTGCTGGGTCAAGGCTAATTCAGGAATAGTTACGAAATCTTGACCTGTGGCGATTTTAAAGGGTGAAAACCCTGTGCTTTTGTGAATCGAATTATTGTACGCCACTTCCGCAAATGGTAGGAGCTCAGCCCAATCGTTCTGTTGGTAACTGATATAGCACCTTAGGTACTGCTCCAATACGGCGTTCAGGCGTTCTGTCGATCCGTCCGTAGAAGGATGGAATGCGCTACTTAACCCCTGTTCTGATCCAATTAATTTTAAAAAAGCCCGCCAAAATTTGCAAGTGAAGGTACTGCCGCGGTCGCTTACGATCCGTTCGGGCATACCGTGAGCTCGGTAAACGTGCTCTATAAATAATCTAGCCTGTTTAGGTGCGCTTGGAATCCCTTTGCACGCCACGAAATGGGCTTGTTTGGAGAACAGATCTGTAATGACCCAGATTGCTGTTTTCTTATTGCTTGTGGGTAAGTCCACTATGAAGTCCATTGTGATTTGTTTCCAGGGTTGGGTTGGGTTTGCTACTGTCTGCAGTAGCCCAACCAGTTTTCCCATCACCCGTTTAGCCGTTGCACACACCGGACAAGCAGTTACATAATTCTTTACATCCTTGCGCAGCGTTGGCCACCAAAATTTTTGTCTCACTAAATGAATAGTTTTTACAAAGCTGAAGTGCCCCGCTGTTTTGTGATCATGATTTTTCTTTAATACTATTTTGCGCAAGGTTTCTGGTACGTAAACTTTTTCCTCTTTCCACCATAACCCATTGCTCTCTTGAAATGTATGTTTGTTCTCCCACCACCATGCATCCTTACGTGTTTCCTCCCATAATTCTTCCTCTAGTGGGTTTCCCTCCCTAGCTGCCTGTGCTTTGTTTCGGGTAATTGCCAGGTTCCCTTCTGATTTTTCCACCTGCTCCTGTCCCTCCTGTACCTTGCTCCCCGAGGTGGGTATGAGGGTTTCCATTATGTCTTCTACTTTACCCTCATGTTGAGGGAGACGTGACAAAGCATCAGCCAAATAATTCTTCCCGCCTGGGAAGTATTTCAGCATGAAGTTAAATCTGCTAAAGAATTCTGCCCATCTCAATTGTTTGGGCGTTAGCTTCCGGGGAGATTTGAGGGCTTCTAAATTTTTGTGATCCATCCATACCTGAAATGGAATGGATGTTCCCTCCAGGAGGTGTTGCCACATCCCCAGTGCATGTCGGACGGTGAACGCCTCCTTCTCCCACACATGCCATCTTTTCTCCGTGGCACTAAATTTCTTTGATATATATGCGCACGGTCGGAGTTTATTTTCCTTGTCGGACTGCAATAATATAGAGCCGACCGCATTGTGGGAAGCGTCCGTATGAATTATGAACGGCTTCTCCACCTCTGGGTGCTTCAAAATGGGTTCCTCCGTGAATAAGGCTTTTAATTTATCGAATGCCTCTTGGCATTCAGGGGTCCAAATTATTTTTGCGCTCGGTGTGTTGAGCTTTGTCCCCATCCCTCTGTTCTTCGTTTTTAATAAATCCGTGAGGGGTAATGCAATTTGCGCAAAATTTTTTATGAATTGCCTGTAGAACCCTGTGAACCCGAGGAACCCCTGGAGCTGCCTGCGTGTTCGAGGTGGTTCCCATCCTAACACTGCCTGCACTTTTTCAGGGTCCATTTCAATTCCCTTATGTGAGATTCGGTACCCCAAGAAGTCCAACTTTTCTTTGCTAAATTCACACTTCTCTAATTTAACATATAATTTCGCCTCCAATAGTTTTTCAAGTACCTTTTTTACCAGTTCTTCATGCTCATCCAAATTGTCTGAGAATATCAAAATGTCATCCAAATACACAATAACCCCTTGATATAGAAATTCGTACAGTACCTCGTTGATCAACCTCATAAAAATTCCTGGTCCCCCTGCAATCCCGAACGGAAGAACACGGTACTGAAATGACCCAAGTGGACAATTAAATGCTGTCTTCCACCTGTCCCCCTCCCTGATTCGGACTCTATAATATGCTTCTCTCACATCTACTTTGGTGAACACCTTCCCTTTAGCCAATTGGGCTAGCATGTCTTTTAATAATCAGAGAGGGTATTGATTCGTTACCGAAATTGCGTTCAGCCCCCTATAGTCCGTACATAGGTGAAGCGATCCGTCTTTTTTCTTTTGGAATAAGACAGGTGCTGCCAAGGGTGAGTTTGCGGGTTCTATGAACCCTTGGGCCAAATTTTTATCAATAAACATTTGCAGCTCCTGTAATTCCTTCTGTGTCATTGCATACATCTTTGGCTTGGGGAACGGTGCTCCTGGGATGAGCTCAAAAGCTGCGTCTGACTTTCTATGCGGGGCCAGTTGTTCGCATTCCCGTTTGCTAAAAATCTCCTGCACTGGCATGTATTTCTATGGTATGTTGCCTGCCCCATCTCCTAGCTCCTCCTCCCACTGTTCCGTCCCTGCTGCCCCTAACTCCGTTTTGTTCATGGTGTCCTCATCTTCCCCCTCCAGATAACTGCCATCAATGAACTCCATTTCCCCTGAAGCCCAGTCCACCCGAGGGTTCCATGCCCTGAGCCATTTTAATCTCAGCACTATAGGTCGTGTTGTGATGGGGGCCACCACGAATCTCAAAGTCTCTACATGAGTTCCAATGCACATTTGTATGTCCCCAGTAGAGTGCTTGACAGGTCCCCCTTACATTTCTGACCCATCTAGTTGGCAAAATGTGATGGGTGTTTTTAATTTGAGCAGTCTGAGTCCTAATTTTTCCGCTACTGCTGGGTGCATTAAGCACCGTGAACAACCTGAGTCCAGCATTGCCACCTCCCAAAGTTCCCCCTCCCCATCCAGGTTTTGCAATTTTACCGTCGGGCAATTGCTATTGTTCTCCCAGTCTTTGCACCCCATGCTGAAGGCCTGCCCTGCGGCGCTCTTTAGGACAGACCGCTGGCGTTTCCCGCTGGCCCAAATTCAAAGTCGGATGAGTCGCTGTCATCATCATCCCTGTATTGTAGAGTTCTTCTGTCTTCTGTAGCCGCCGCTGCTCCCTTGAGCTTTACTCCTGCCGTCTTGTCGCCTTTCGGGTCTGCCGCTTTCCGTGGGAGAGCTTTGTCTTTTGCTGGCACTTTGTCCTGAGGGCAGTTGCTTAGCTGGCAGCAAAGGCCATCTCTCGTTCTGTGCTCCTTCTCCTCCTCCCAGTTTCTTTGTTTGTGGTCTTTTCCTGGGTGCTGCGGTTGAGTCCCTTGTTTTCTTCGCAGGGTGTGGAAGTTCCTGATGTTTTGCAGTTGCATCTGGCTGTTTTCCACTTTCCCTGCTAATTGTATCCACCCCTCCAGTGTGTCAGGGTCTCCCCTACCAATCGCCAATTCGATTAATTCCTGCTGTAGCCCGTACTGAAATTGTTCAATTTTGAACGCTTCTGGCCATTCTGGTAGTTTGCACATAATCTTCTTGAATTCCATGGCATACTCCGCCACTGGTTTGCTACCCTGTCTCAAGTTTTGCAGCCGCACTCTGGCCGACATTTTGGACAACGTGTCCTCAAAGCGTTTGCGAAGTGCCTGCATGAATTTCCTGAAGTCCTGTGTTTCCTTAGCTCGAGCCTCATACATAGCCACCAACCAGTCTGACGCCTCCCCTTCCAAAAAGCTGGAAACGTACCTGACCTTGGCCTCCTCTGTGTGGAAGGTGTGTTCAAATTCAGCCATGAATCCTCTCACATGCGTCAAAAAGCACGCCAGTTTTTTCGGGTCTCCATCGAACTTCACTTTCAGTTCGTTCACCCCTATCGGCGCGCTTACTGGTGCCCAAGGTCGCCTCTGTCCGTAGCTTGGGGAGGGTTGTGGCCGGCTATACCATTGATGTTCTTTGTCTTCGTCATCGCCCTCCTCACTTTCCTCTGTGAACGCTTCTTCCTCCTCAGAGACAGGTGGGCTTGTCGCCTCCCTTTTCCCCGGTTGCCTCTCCAAATTTTGTAAAAATTTTTCCATGACTAACCCCATGGAATCCAATTTTCTGTTCAGCATGTCCATATCAGTATCCACCCGAGTCAGTTTCTCCTCTATGGCGCTGATTCGCTGGGTGTGAGTGACCCGTTTTTTTGTTCACTTCCCCCCTTTTCCTTCTAGTCCTTCTCCCACTCCGAATGACCAGTCCGCCCCTGGGTTTCTGCTAATTTCGGGGTGAGGAGGGGTTTTACTCACTTCCTTTCCTTTGGCTTTTCGTGCCTTCTGGGAGTCGATGGGGTTTTCCGTGACTTGTTTCGCCACCTGCTCCCTCTCCTGGACTGCAGGTGTGCTGGGTACAGCCACTTCCTCTTGCACCAAAGGGTCCATTCCTTTTCTTGCTTCCAGTTATCCACTCTCAACAGAAGAACTCACTGCTTCTTCAGGATATTCCTCGGGATGCGTGGAAAAATTTTGGTGATTCAGTCTTTATGTGAGGTGCCCTTGTAATAATCCCCGAAGCCGTTCTCTTTCACAAACTGACAGACTCGCAGCTTGCTAAGTAGTAAAAGTTTATTCAGAGTTACACAAGCTGACACTTACAAAGACTGAATGACTGGACCAGCAGGTTACATTACAGTTAAACGTTTCCTTTTCCATTGTCTCTTTGAGTGACCATGTGTCGGATTCCTGCTCTGGGTGCTCAGACAGTCGTTTGGAGGCGTATTTGCCGTCCCCGGAATGCTGGTCATGTCTTTGTGTCGTCTACCCGATAGCCATTTCCCCCCCTTATTCTAATTGACCGTTTCTCTATTGACAGAGGCTGTCAGCCTCTGACACCAGGTTTCATGATCAATATTCCAGTTTTTGTGGAATATATTGGTGATAATGTTTCACAATTCCCAACAAATAAACACATTTAGATCTCTATTACAACCAAAATCATTCTCCAATTGAAGAGAATATTTGTAGTTCAGGGTTGAACTGTGGAGTCCTTGGTGCTCTCTGAGCCTTGTTGTTTTCTTGCAAATGTTTCATTGCCTGACTAGGCAACATCCTCAGTGCGAAAAGGGAGTGCTGTCTGCTCTCAGTTTATATACAGTGGTTTGCCCTGCTTGTGTTGGCGGGGGTTTTGTTCTCTCCTTAGGAGTTCCTTGATTGGGCTGTTGTCTACTGCTTGGTTGATTGACTAATCTGCATAACACCAGGATTAACACCAGATGAACAATCCAACAGTAGACTAGACCTTAATCAAGGAACTATTAACTCAGTCAATCAACCAAGCAGATGTTGCCTAGTTGGGCAATGAAACGTCTGCAAGAAAACAACAAGGCTCAGAGCACCAAGGACTCCACAAAATCATTCTGGAATGAAAATAAGGGAATAAATGAAAAACAAAACAGTGGATTTTAGCAAATATCTCATAATAACATATGCTATAAGTCTGGTTGTAAGGATGGAGAATCCAGCAGCAATGGGTAATTGCGGCTGGATGCTCCAACCTTACACAGTGTAAATAAAGACAGGAAATAAGGATAAAAGGAAGATGGGGGAGGGGGGAAACACAAGCCTCCGAGAAAGCAGCAGCATTGCCGAATCAGGAAAACTCAGAAACCAATGACAAAAGTACTACCAATGCCGGCGACCACGAGGCCGGAAGAGAGCAATCAATGTGAAGCAAAGAATGAAATCAACAAAGAAAGAACTGAGAGGGAGGGGCGGGACAAGTAAGAACCGAATGGTTAAAGGAGAGGTCTGGGGGGGAAGAAACCCACTTCTGGCTTTAACGGAGCACGATGCTGATTCAATAAACGAATTGCACATATCCCTCGTGGCTTGTGTTGTAGATTCTGATTTTGGGTCATAAAGATCGTGAACCTCACAGAAAGCCAGAAGTCAACATGACAACTTTACCGGAGGACGCGGAGCAACCCAGAAGCAGCCCACACGTGGTGACTACACTGGAGGGCAACGTGAACCACCTGGAAAGCCAAGCAACAAACCCACCGGAAGAGCAGGACGTGCCAAGCCATGCACCCAGAGCCATTTCCCCACAGCAGACCCCAGGAGAGCAAAGGGAGCAATGGGGAGCTGCAGGAGGGACTCTAACATCCGTGGCAGCAGCGACCCAGCTCCAAGGGCAAATCGCACACACACACTCTACCCCACCGAGCAAACTGTGGATCCAGGATGACCTGCGGACCCCTGAGACTCCCTGGCAGACAGGCACAGACGGAGGAACAGCGGCAGAGCCCGGCCACAGCACGCTATACTCACCGGCAGCGCCAGACGAACGGGTAAGGAGGCTAGAACAAGATATGTGTGCCCTGCGAGAAGCCATGACAAGCCTACTGGGGAAGCTAGACCAAGAAGCCCAGATCCAGGCAGCAAAAAACAGAGCGACGGTGCCAACAGAAGCCAGGATCAAGGTGAGGGGGCCCACTGCCTGGGAGGGAATCACAGCGGCCCCCTGGAGCGCAGAGGCCATGTTCCCAGATCCAAATCCCGGCCCAGCCCCCTGCAGCATGGAAGCTCCAAGCCCCGGCTCAGCAATTGGAGCGTGGCAAAGGGAGGAGCTACCCAGAAGCGGGAGCTTTGAATCCCAGACCGGCACAACAGCAAACAATATAGCAGCCAGGGGGAGGGGAGCACAGCCCAAATGGGGAAATGCAGCAGCAGCAAGCCCTGCAGCAGCAGCAAGTCTTGCAAAGGGAGCGTGGCGAAGGGAGGAGCTACCCAGAAGCGGGAACTCCGAATTCCTGGACGAGGGGAGGGGAGCATGGCTCCAATACGAACCCACGGCAAGACGGCCAATGACTGGGGGGGGAAACATGCCAGCCCCCTGGGGAGTGAAGATCCCAGCCCAGGCTGAACCGGCAGCAGCCAGTATAAGAGAGAGAGAGAGACAGCCTGCATACCAGATTGGAGGAAACATGCCAGCCCCCTGGGGAGTGAAGATCCCAGCCCAGGCTGAACCGGCAGCAGCCAGTATAAGAGAGAGAGAGAGACAGCCTGCATACCAGATTGGAGGAAACATGCCAGCCCCCTGGGGAGTGAAGATCCCAACCCAGGCTGAAACAGCAGAGGCCAGTATGAGAGAGAGAGAGAGACAGGCACCCCCTGCATGCCAGACTGCGATACTGCTGGACAAGACGAGAGAGCCCTCCACTGACTGGGGGAAAACAGGACAACCCCCCACCACCTGGGAGGAAAGTGCACTGCACCCCACCACAACCTGGGGGAAAGCCACACAACACCCTACAACCTGGGAGGAAAGTGCACTGCACCCCACAACTGGGGGGAAAGCCGCACGACACCCCACCACCTGGAGGGAAGCAGCACAACACCCCACCACCCGGGAGGAAAGTGCACTGCACCCCACAACCTGGGGGAAAGCCGCACAACACCCCACCACTTGGAGGGAAGCGGCACAACACCCCACCACCTGGGAGGAAAGCGTACTGCACCTCACCACAACCGGGGAAGAAACCGCACAACACCCAACCACCTGGGGGAAAACTACACAACAGCCCACTGCCTGGGAGGATGTCGCACCGCAACCCTGGAACCTGCCAGCCCCAAGCAGCCTGTGGAATAGAAGAGAACTCACCAGGAACAGAGACCTGAGAGCCAAATTTAATGGAGACCCCAAACAACTAGCATGCTTCCTCACACATGTAAGGGGGTTCATGGAAGAATTCGAGGGAACCTTCCGGTCGGAGGGCGCCAAAGTAAGATATGTATCAGAACGCCTAAGGGCAGAAGCCGCACAATGGCTAGAGGAACTACATGACGTGGCAGCCCCAGAACTACAAAACCTCCACACCTTTATGCAAGCATTAAAGGAACGATTTGAGGACCCATTAGCGGCAATAAAAGCTCGAACAAGCTTACAGAACATAAGACAGGGAGGCAGGTCAGTCTCAGAGTATGCCATGGACTTTAAAGCTATAGCAGGGAAACTAACTGACTGGCCGGAGTCCCTAAAGATAGAATACTTTAGGGGGGGCCTGCGCCCTGAGATATTGGAATGGTCCTTAGCGCGAGGGAATCCCAAAACGCTGAGAGATTGGATATGCCTAGCAGGTGAAGTAGAGGAGGTACGGGCTCAAGTGAGGCATCAACTAAGATCCTACACTACAGGGAGGCACCCAACAACCACAAAGAACCACAGCGACCGGAAGACAACAGACCGACTACGGGAAGAGAGAGAGCGACGGGCAAGACGGGGTTTGTGCTTCAAATGCGGGAAGGAAGGCCACCGAGCAGCCAACTGTGCACCCCCCACTGGACCAGCAAAAACCAAAACTGGTGAAAGCAGTGCAAAGGCCCTGACCCGAAAGGCTAAAGGAACAGCAGCGGCAGCCGTCGAAAAGAGACGGCACGAAACATTTGAGGACCCAGAGGACTCAACCGACGAAGAATTCCAGCCGTCGGGAAACGAAGGGAGCCTGCCCTAAACAGCGCCGAAGGGCAGGCATGGACAAACGGGCGCGAGGACCCTATGGTGAGTAGGAAATGCCCTGTAATGATGGTGCGGGCACAACTGAGGCCGCTGAGGGGCGGGGGGCACACAAGACTAGCAGGACTACTAGACTCTGGGTGCACACGCAACCTACTACACCCCGAAATAGTCACCAAACTGAAATTGAAAGTCGAAAAACTTAAAGACCCCATCATATTCACCCAACTAGATGGGGGGGACATGAAAGGGGGCCCTGTAGAACATTACACCGAACCTGTCACCATGCAGGTAGGGACACATGAGGAGGTCCTGAGGTTCCTGGTAGCCCCAATCGCCAACCACTCCATGATCCTAGGGATAGCCTGGCTAAGAGAAAGAAACCCAAGGGTGGATTGGAAGTTGGGGCAAATAAACTTCCCCGATGGAAGCTACAACGATGGAGGCCAGACAGAGAGGGACGCAGAAGAGCTAACAGGATCCCTAGAAGAAGGGAAGGGTGGGACAACAGAGGAAGGGAGCCCCTGCATACCCATGTTAAGATTATTTGGTTAAAGCATTCTATGCAGAATTAAACGCATGGCATTTTCTTCCACTGTGTCTGGCCAGAGAGTGGAAAAATACAAGTGAAAACAATCTACATTGTTTTCCGCATTGTAAGTTTGGTTCTCAAAACATCTGAGACGTAGATGGCAGGTGCTGAGATATCTCTAGCTAGACAAAATAAACCCGTAATCAGGACTGTTCTCAAAACAACTATAGCTCAAAAAAAGGCCAATACACAACACTGCCATCGTGTGATGCTTTATAGTAAGTACAATTACTACCAGAAATGCTATACTGAAAGAGATGCTCATGTTTAAACCAATCACATGTGAGCTATGAACCATGGGTAGTCCTTTATACTTATGTTCTACACATATATGTCTTCTGTTCTTTATGTAGGCTGCTATCTGCATGTACTTGTATCTGAACTGTAACCATGCCTGGTCTTTGCACAGACCATGATGTTTTTTTTTTCTTTCCTCACTTCTGGTGATGGAACTCTGCTTATGCTTTGATTTTACCTTTTTGCAATAATGCACTATACATCCATTATTGCCTTATGCTATCAATAAAGATATTGTTAGCCTTACAACACGTTGTTTGGATTACTTCATTGCCTGGAACCCCGCATAGTTAACCATCACCTAACAGGTTATGGTGGCCCAGAGAGAATTTTGTGTTTTTCTTTGCTGCGCTGGATCTAGCTGTAACAACGGGGTTTGTTTTTAAGGCTGCATTTTGAAGTAAACGTGTTTTTCTTTGAGTGGTCAGCATGGCTGCTGCTGCAGGGCTAACCAGTCTGCCCTTTGAGCGTTTGAATGGCACAAACTATCGGACCTGGTGTGTGAAGATCAAGTCTTTCTTCCTAAAAGAAGGTTTGTGGAAGTATGTGAAAGACGCACCTCCAACCGGTGCTATTACTGAAGAAGTGCAGTTGTGTTTGGATCGTGCTTATGGCAACTTGATTCTGGGACTAGAATCATCACAGCTACTGCATATCAGTAATTTGGAGACCGCACATGCCTGTTGGGAAGCTCTTAAAGCCCTTTATTCCAAGCAAACCTCTGCTGCCATTGTTGGTATATCACGTCAGCTTTACAACTTGAAGCTGCAGCCCGGTGGAAACGTGATGACCCACCTCCATAAAGTCAAGACTTTGTTTCTTGAACTTGAGGACCGGGATGTTGTGATCCCTGATACCCAGAGAGCTTGTATCATCCTGTCAAGCTTGGACAAGAGCTTTGACATGCTCATCGAGGCAACTCAGACGTTGAGGCCCCAAGACCTAACTGTGGATTATCTTACAAATCGCCTGCAAGAAATCCAGCAAGCTCGTGATTTGGAGAGGATGCAGAGTAAGTCATCTGTTGCTGTTCCTGAGGCTTCAGCTCAGCGTTTTCCAGTTGGAACAGAGGCTGCGTGTGCTGTGAGGAGATGTTTCCGGTGCAACTCGACCCAACACTTCATGAGAGACTGTCCCCAGCCACCTCGCCCAGCTGGTGGAGCCAGTGGAAAGAGGTTCGTACGAAAGAAGTGGAAACAAGCGCCTAGACAACGTACCCAGGTGTCTGCTTTGCTCACGGCTGTGAGTAGACGTTCCCCAGAGACTTGGCTTTTGGACTCAGCCTGTAGTCAAATCATTGTCAACAATGAACAGTTGTTGTTATCAAAAAGCAAGCCTAAAGTCCAACAGGTTGCTCTGGCTGATGGATCTATGGCTGATGTGTCCTTTCAGGGTGAAGTATACATTCCTTGTTTGGGGGTAAATATGCAAAATGTGTTGTGTGTACCTACACTTGACTTTTCCCTCCTTAGCGTTCCAGCCCTGGTAAAGTCTGGTTATACTGTTGTGTTCAAGGGTACTGGATGTTCTATTGAAAAAGATGGGATAGAATGTGCTAGGGGGAAGTTAGTGAATCAATTGTATGAAATGCTTCCTAAGCAGGGGATTGTGTCAGGAAATTGTATTTCCAATGTTCCCCCACATAACAAATGCATTCACTATTATCACAGAGTTCTGGGACATCCCGGGTGGGGAAGTTTGTCCCAACTGGCCAAGGTGTATCCTGAGTTAGGATCCAAAAAGTGTGATGACTTTCTTGATTGTACTGTGTGCAAACAATCTAAAATTAAGGCTGCTCCTATTGCTAGAAAAAGTGACAGAGTGTCAACTAGGCCTTTTCAGTTGGTTCATGGAGACTTAGCCGGCCCCAATGCTCCTAGTGAGGGGGGGGCGCGTTTCATGTTCCTTTTGGTGGATGACCATACTCGCTATACGTTTTGTTATTTGCTCAAATCTAAAGCGGAGGCTTTTGCTCGCTTTAAGGAGTTTGTTGCAATGGTGGAAAGAAATTATGGCTATCAAGTAGGTCAATTTCAATCGGATTGTGGAGGAGAGTTTCTAGGCCATGAGTTTCAGAATTGGCTTCGTAGAAAAGGAATCTCCCATAGACTTGCCAATGTTGGTGTTCCTGCTGAGAATGGAATAGCTGAAAGGAAGATTGGTGTTGTTAATACCATTAGAAATAGCCTGATGTTAGATGCCCAGGTGCCAGCCCGTTTTTGGGGTGAGGCTACCATGACTGCAGTGTATCTGACTAACAGGGTGTGGAATTCAGCTGTAAATGAAGTTCCTTATTTCCTTTTGTTTGGCAAGCGCCCTTCGCTGAAGCATCTGCGTGTTTTTGGAACATTTGCATATGTGCATATTCCTAAGTCTCAGCGAAGGAAGAACTAGCCAAAAGCACAACGCTTAAGGTTTGTTGGTTATTCATCTAGATCTAAGGGTTACCGTTTTTCTGCAGGCTATGGTCGTGTAGTAATCTCTAGAAGTGCTAATTTTGAGCACCCTACTGGTTGGGATAGGTTGAATGCTAGTTCAGAAGTATTGTTGCAATCTAGTGTACAGCCAACTGTCCATGCTCCTGTGGCTGGACAACAACCAGTTCAGCTGCCTTCTGGTTCCCAGTCTCCTAGTGTGGTGAGAGGATCCCCTCAGGTGAAGGAAGAGGAAATTTCACCTGAGCAGGTTCAGGATCTGAAGGGGGATTCAGGTAGTGAAAAGGCAGAGGACAGTGATGAGGAAGAGGCAGTGGTAATTCCTCGTAGGTCTGCACGCTCCACAAAGGGTGTGAAGCCTGACAGATTTGTGATTCAGCAGGTGAGAGTGTGTCAGATTACCTGTGAACCTCAGTCTTTCCAGGAGATGTTGCATCTGCCTGTTGAAGAGCAAGAGAAGTGGAACACAGCGATGGATAAGGAGTTTGAGGCATTAGTGAGTCAAAAGGTGTTTGAGGTCACTGATTTGCCCCCATCCCAGAAAGCTGTTGGTTCCAGATGGGTTTTCAGAAAGAAACTTCTTCCTGATAATACAGTGCAGTACAAAGCCAGGCTTGTTGCTCAGGGATTTGCACAGGAGAGGTTTTTGAACTATGATCTCACATATGCACCCACAGCTAGACCAGAGTCTTTACGTATGGTACTTTCTCTGGCTGCACAGCGTGGACTTGTTGTCCATCATTTTGATGTTGACACAGCATATTTGAATGCAGAGCTCCCTGAAACTGTGTACATGAAGCAGGCTCCTGGCTATGCTTGTGACAATTCTCAGAAGGTGTACAGACTGCGCAAGGCGCTGTACGGACTGAAGCAGGCCGGACGTTGTTGGCATCAATGTTTAGATAAGGCTTTGTTAGAGCTAAAGTTTAAGAAGTCTGTTGCTGATCCTTGTGTGTATGTAAGAGGTTCTGGAAGTGATTACACAGTGTTGCTAACGTATGTTGATGATTTTTGCCTAGCAACTGGTTCTTTGCACCTTGTACAAGAGTTTGCAACACAATTGAGACAGTACTTTCAATTGAAAGACCTAGGTGAGCTGAAATACTATCTAGGTGTTGAAGTCACTAGAGCTCAGAGTGGTGAGTTCTATCTGAGTCAGAAAAGAAAAATTGACCAATTGTTGAGTCAACTTGAAATGTCAAATGCAAAACCAACCAAAACACCAATGACTCTTGATTTCCTAAAGGGTGATGCATGTGAGGAACCTTGTCCTCAACCTGCATTGTATCACTCAGCTGTAGGAAGTTTGCTACACTTAACACAATGGACACGCCCTGACTTAGCTTACTCAGTTGGAGTGCTTAGTCGTAAGGTTGCCAAACCATCCATGCGGGATTGGACAGGTTTAAAGAGGGTCCTACGCTATCTAAAAGGCACAGCTGATCTTTGTCTCAAAATATCAGCCACCAAGGCTGAAATGCCTGTGATTTATGCTGACAGCTCTTTTGCAGAAGAGAGAGACAGAAAGTCTGTGAGTGGTTTTGTTTGTTTGTTTGCAAATACACCCATTGCCTGGAGAGCAAGAAAACAAACATTAATTGCCGTTTCTACCTGCGAAGCCGAATTCTCGGCCCTCAGTGAGGCAATCAATGAAACGTATTGGTTAAAACAATTGTTTACAGATTTATCTGTAAATATAAATACACCAATAACAATGTATGAAGATTCCCAATCCTGTCTATCTCTAGCTGCTTCGGAAAATGTCAATAATCGCACGAAATACATCCATGTAAAATACCAAAATGTGAGGCATGCAATTCAGGAAAAATTTATACAATTAGAGTATTGTCCATCTGAACTAAATATCGCAGACGTTCTCACGAAAGCACTTTCTCCTACAAAACATATAACCATGGTAACCAGATTGGGATTGGAACAAATGTGTCTGAAATAAAATCATTTGTGTCTCTGTGTGCTTTTGAAATAACAGTTTTCCCCCACAGTGTTTCAAAAAATCCATGCGGAAGGGGTGTTAAGATTATTTGGTTAAAGCATTCTATGCAGAATTAAACGCATGGCATTTTCTTCCACTGTGTCTGGCCAGAGAGTGGAAAAATACAAGTGAAAACAATCTACATTGTTTTCCGCATTGTAAGTTTGGTTCTCAAAACATCTGAGACGTAGATGGCAGGTGCTGAGATATCTCTAGCTAGACAAAATAAACCCGTAATCAGGACTGTTCTCAAAACAACTATAGCTCAAAAAAAGGCCAATACACAACACTGCCATCGTGTGATGCTTTATAGTAAGTACAATTACTACCAGAAATGCTATACTGAAAGAGATGCTCATGTTTAAACCAATCACATGTGAGCTATGAACCATGGGTAGTCCTTTATACTTATGTTCTACACATATATGTCTTCTGTTCTTTATGTAGGCTGCTATCTGCATGTACTTGTATCTGAACTGTAACCATGCCTGGTCTTTGCACAGACCATGATGTTTTTTTTTTCTTTCCTCACTTCTGGTGATGGAACTCTGCTTATGCTTTGATTTTACCTTTTTGCAATAATGCACTATACATCCATTATTGCCTTATGCTATCAATAAAGATATTGTTAGCCTTACAACACGTTGTTTGGATTACTTCATTGCCTGGAACCCCGCATAGTTAACCATCACCTAACAGGTTATGGTGGCCCAGAGAGAATTTTGTGTTTTTCTTTGCTGCGCTGGATCTAGCTGTAACAACGGGGTTTGTTTTTAAGGCTGCATTTTGAAGTAAACGTGTTTTTCTTTGAGTGGTCAGCATGGCTGCTGCTGCAGGGCTAACCAGTCTGCCCTTTGAGCGTTTGAATGGCACAAACTATCGGACCTGGTGTGTGAAGATCAAGTCTTTCTTCCTAAAAGAAGGTTTGTGGAAGTATGTGAAAGACGCACCTCCAACCGGTGCTATTACTGAAGAAGTGCAGTTGTGTTTGGATCGTGCTTATGGCAACTTGATTCTGGGACTAGAATCATCACAGCTACTGCATATCAGTAATTTGGAGACCGCACATGCCTGTTGGGAAGCTCTTAAAGCCCTTTATTCCAAGCAAACCTCTGCTGCCATTGTTGGTATATCACGTCAGCTTTACAACTTGAAGCTGCAGCCCGGTGGAAACGTGATGACCCACCTCCATAAAGTCAAGACTTTGTTTCTTGAACTTGAGGACCGGGATGTTGTGATCCCTGATACCCAGAGAGCTTGTATCATCCTGTCAAGCTTGGACAAGAGCTTTGACATGCTCATCGAGGCAACTCAGACGTTGAGGCCCCAAGACCTAACTGTGGATTATCTTACAAATCGCCTGCAAGAAATCCAGCAAGCTCGTGATTTGGAGAGGATGCAGAGTAAGTCATCTGTTGCTGTTCCTGAGGCTTCAGCTCAGCGTTTTCCAGTTGGAACAGAGGCTGCGTGTGCTGTGAGGAGATGTTTCCGGTGCAACTCGACCCAACACTTCATGAGAGACTGTCCCCAGCCACCTCGCCCAGCTGGTGGAGCCAGTGGAAAGAGGTTCGTACGAAAGAAGTGGAAACAAGCGCCTAGACAACGTACCCAGGTGTCTGCTTTGCTCACGGCTGTGAGTAGACGTTCCCCAGAGACTTGGCTTTTGGACTCAGCCTGTAGTCAAATCATTGTCAACAATGAACAGTTGTTGTTATCAAAAAGCAAGCCTAAAGTCCAACAGGTTGCTCTGGCTGATGGATCTATGGCTGATGTGTCCTTTCAGGGTGAAGTATACATTCCTTGTTTGGGGGTAAATATGCAAAATGTGTTGTGTGTACCTACACTTGACTTTTCCCTCCTTAGCGTTCCAGCCCTGGTAAAGTCTGGTTATACTGTTGTGTTCAAGGGTACTGGATGTTCTATTGAAAAAGATGGGATAGAATGTGCTAGGGGGAAGTTAGTGAATCAATTGTATGAAATGCTTCCTAAGCAGGGGATTGTGTCAGGAAATTGTATTTCCAATGTTCCCCCACATAACAAATGCATTCACTATTATCACAGAGTTCTGGGACATCCCGGGTGGGGAAGTTTGTCCCAACTGGCCAAGGTGTATCCTGAGTTAGGATCCAAAAAGTGTGATGACTTTCTTGATTGTACTGTGTGCAAACAATCTAAAATTAAGGCTGCTCCTATTGCTAGAAAAAGTGACAGAGTGTCAACTAGGCCTTTTCAGTTGGTTCATGGAGACTTAGCCGGCCCCAATGCTCCTAGTGAGGGGGGGGCGCGTTTCATGTTCCTTTTGGTGGATGACCATACTCGCTATACGTTTTGTTATTTGCTCAAATCTAAAGCGGAGGCTTTTGCTCGCTTTAAGGAGTTTGTTGCAATGGTGGAAAGAAATTATGGCTATCAAGTAGGTCAATTTCAATCGGATTGTGGAGGAGAGTTTCTAGGCCATGAGTTTCAGAATTGGCTTCGTAGAAAAGGAATCTCCCATAGACTTGCCAATGTTGGTGTTCCTGCTGAGAATGGAATAGCTGAAAGGAAGATTGGTGTTGTTAATACCATTAGAAATAGCCTGATGTTAGATGCCCAGGTGCCAGCCCGTTTTTGGGGTGAGGCTACCATGACTGCAGTGTATCTGACTAACAGGGTGTGGAATTCAGCTGTAAATGAAGTTCCTTATTTCCTTTTGTTTGGCAAGCGCCCTTCGCTGAAGCATCTGCGTGTTTTTGGAACATTTGCATATGTGCATATTCCTAAGTCTCAGCGAAGGAAGAACTAGCCAAAAGCACAACGCTTAAGGTTTGTTGGTTATTCATCTAGATCTAAGGGTTACCGTTTTTCTGCAGGCTATGGTCGTGTAGTAATCTCTAGAAGTGCTAATTTTGAGCACCCTACTGGTTGGGATAGGTTGAATGCTAGTTCAGAAGTATTGTTGCAATCTAGTGTACAGCCAACTGTCCATGCTCCTGTGGCTGGACAACAACCAGTTCAGCTGCCTTCTGGTTCCCAGTCTCCTAGTGTGGTGAGAGGATCCCCTCAGGTGAAGGAAGAGGAAATTTCACCTGAGCAGGTTCAGGATCTGAAGGGGGATTCAGGTAGTGAAAAGGCAGAGGACAGTGATGAGGAAGAGGCAGTGGTAATTCCTCGTAGGTCTGCACGCTCCACAAAGGGTGTGAAGCCTGACAGATTTGTGATTCAGCAGGTGAGAGTGTGTCAGATTACCTGTGAACCTCAGTCTTTCCAGGAGATGTTGCATCTGCCTGTTGAAGAGCAAGAGAAGTGGAACACAGCGATGGATAAGGAGTTTGAGGCATTAGTGAGTCAAAAGGTGTTTGAGGTCACTGATTTGCCCCCATCCCAGAAAGCTGTTGGTTCCAGATGGGTTTTCAGAAAGAAACTTCTTCCTGATAATACAGTGCAGTACAAAGCCAGGCTTGTTGCTCAGGGATTTGCACAGGAGAGGTTTTTGAACTATGATCTCACATATGCACCCACAGCTAGACCAGAGTCTTTACGTATGGTACTTTCTCTGGCTGCACAGCGTGGACTTGTTGTCCATCATTTTGATGTTGACACAGCATATTTGAATGCAGAGCTCCCTGAAACTGTGTACATGAAGCAGGCTCCTGGCTATGCTTGTGACAATTCTCAGAAGGTGTACAGACTGCGCAAGGCGCTGTACGGACTGAAGCAGGCCGGACGTTGTTGGCATCAATGTTTAGATAAGGCTTTGTTAGAGCTAAAGTTTAAGAAGTCTGTTGCTGATCCTTGTGTGTATGTAAGAGGTTCTGGAAGTGATTACACAGTGTTGCTAACGTATGTTGATGATTTTTGCCTAGCAACTGGTTCTTTGCACCTTGTACAAGAGTTTGCAACACAATTGAGACAGTACTTTCAATTGAAAGACCTAGGTGAGCTGAAATACTATCTAGGTGTTGAAGTCACTAGAGCTCAGAGTGGTGAGTTCTATCTGAGTCAGAAAAGAAAAATTGACCAATTGTTGAGTCAACTTGAAATGTCAAATGCAAAACCAACCAAAACACCAATGACTCTTGATTTCCTAAAGGGTGATGCATGTGAGGAACCTTGTCCTCAACCTGCATTGTATCACTCAGCTGTAGGAAGTTTGCTACACTTAACACAATGGACACGCCCTGACTTAGCTTACTCAGTTGGAGTGCTTAGTCGTAAGGTTGCCAAACCATCCATGCGGGATTGGACAGGTTTAAAGAGGGTCCTACGCTATCTAAAAGGCACAGCTGATCTTTGTCTCAAAATATCAGCCACCAAGGCTGAAATGCCTGTGATTTATGCTGACAGCTCTTTTGCAGAAGAGAGAGACAGAAAGTCTGTGAGTGGTTTTGTTTGTTTGTTTGCAAATACACCCATTGCCTGGAGAGCAAGAAAACAAACATTAATTGCCGTTTCTACCTGCGAAGCCGAATTCTCGGCCCTCAGTGAGGCAATCAATGAAACGTATTGGTTAAAACAATTGTTTACAGATTTATCTGTAAATATAAATACACCAATAACAATGTATGAAGATTCCCAATCCTGTCTATCTCTAGCTGCTTCGGAAAATGTCAATAATCGCACGAAATACATCCATGTAAAATACCAAAATGTGAGGCATGCAATTCAGGAAAAATTTATACAATTAGAGTATTGTCCATCTGAACTAAATATCGCAGACGTTCTCACGAAAGCACTTTCTCCTACAAAACATATAACCATGGTAACCAGATTGGGATTGGAACAAATGTGTCTGAAATAAAATCATTTGTGTCTCTGTGTGCTTTTGAAATAACAGTTTTCCCCCACAGTGTTTCAAAAAATCCATGCGGAAGGGGTGTTAAGATTATTTGGTTAAAGCATTCTATGCAGAATTAAACGCATGGCATTTTCTTCCACTGTGTCTGGCCAGAGAGTGGAAAAATACAAGTGAAAACAATCTACATTGTTTTCCGCATTGTAAGTTTGGTTCTCAAAACATCTGAGACGTAGATGGCAGGTGCTGAGATATCTCTAGCTAGACAAAATAAACCCGTAATCAGGACTGTTCTCAAAACAACTATAGCTCAAAAAAAGGCCAATACACAACACTGCCATCGTGTGATGCTTTATAGTAAGTACAATTACTACCAGAAATGCTATACTGAAAGAGATGCTCATGTTTAAACCAATCACATGTGAGCTATGAACCATGGGTAGTCCTTTATACTTATGTTCTACACATATATGTCTTCTGTTCTTTATGTAGGCTGCTATCTGCATGTACTTGTATCTGAACTGTAACCATGCCTGGTCTTTGCACAGACCATGATGTTTTTTTTTTCTTTCCTCACTTCTGGTGATGGAACTCTGCTTATGCTTTGATTTTACCTTTTTGCAATAATGCACTATACATCCATTATTGCCTTATGCTATCAATAAAGATATTGTTAGCCTTACAACACGTTGTTTGGATTACTTCATTGCCTGGAACCCCGCATAGTTAACCATCACCTAACAGGTTATGGTGGCCCAGAGAGAATTTTGTGTTTTTCTTTGCTGCGCTGGATCTAGCTGTAACAACGGGGTTTGTTTTTAAGGCTGCATTTTGAAGTAAACGTGTTTTTCTTTGAGTGGTCAGCATGGCTGCTGCTGCAGGGCTAACCAGTCTGCCCTTTGAGCGTTTGAATGGCACAAACTATCGGACCTGGTGTGTGAAGATCAAGTCTTTCTTCCTAAAAGAAGGTTTGTGGAAGTATGTGAAAGACGCACCTCCAACCGGTGCTATTACTGAAGAAGTGCAGTTGTGTTTGGATCGTGCTTATGGCAACTTGATTCTGGGACTAGAATCATCACAGCTACTGCATATCAGTAATTTGGAGACCGCACATGCCTGTTGGGAAGCTCTTAAAGCCCTTTATTCCAAGCAAACCTCTGCTGCCATTGTTGGTATATCACGTCAGCTTTACAACTTGAAGCTGCAGCCCGGTGGAAACGTGATGACCCACCTCCATAAAGTCAAGACTTTGTTTCTTGAACTTGAGGACCGGGATGTTGTGATCCCTGATACCCAGAGAGCTTGTATCATCCTGTCAAGCTTGGACAAGAGCTTTGACATGCTCATCGAGGCAACTCAGACGTTGAGGCCCCAAGACCTAACTGTGGATTATCTTACAAATCGCCTGCAAGAAATCCAGCAAGCTCGTGATTTGGAGAGGATGCAGAGTAAGTCATCTGTTGCTGTTCCTGAGGCTTCAGCTCAGCGTTTTCCAGTTGGAACAGAGGCTGCGTGTGCTGTGAGGAGATGTTTCCGGTGCAACTCGACCCAACACTTCATGAGAGACTGTCCCCAGCCACCTCGCCCAGCTGGTGGAGCCAGTGGAAAGAGGTTCGTACGAAAGAAGTGGAAACAAGCGCCTAGACAACGTACCCAGGTGTCTGCTTTGCTCACGGCTGTGAGTAGACGTTCCCCAGAGACTTGGCTTTTGGACTCAGCCTGTAGTCAAATCATTGTCAACAATGAACAGTTGTTGTTATCAAAAAGCAAGCCTAAAGTCCAACAGGTTGCTCTGGCTGATGGATCTATGGCTGATGTGTCCTTTCAGGGTGAAGTATACATTCCTTGTTTGGGGGTAAATATGCAAAATGTGTTGTGTGTACCTACACTTGACTTTTCCCTCCTTAGCGTTCCAGCCCTGGTAAAGTCTGGTTATACTGTTGTGTTCAAGGGTACTGGATGTTCTATTGAAAAAGATGGGATAGAATGTGCTAGGGGGAAGTTAGTGAATCAATTGTATGAAATGCTTCCTAAGCAGGGGATTGTGTCAGGAAATTGTATTTCCAATGTTCCCCCACATAACAAATGCATTCACTATTATCACAGAGTTCTGGGACATCCCGGGTGGGGAAGTTTGTCCCAACTGGCCAAGGTGTATCCTGAGTTAGGATCCAAAAAGTGTGATGACTTTCTTGATTGTACTGTGTGCAAACAATCTAAAATTAAGGCTGCTCCTATTGCTAGAAAAAGTGACAGAGTGTCAACTAGGCCTTTTCAGTTGGTTCATGGAGACTTAGCCGGCCCCAATGCTCCTAGTGAGGGGGGGGCGCGTTTCATGTTCCTTTTGGTGGATGACCATACTCGCTATACGTTTTGTTATTTGCTCAAATCTAAAGCGGAGGCTTTTGCTCGCTTTAAGGAGTTTGTTGCAATGGTGGAAAGAAATTATGGCTATCAAGTAGGTCAATTTCAATCGGATTGTGGAGGAGAGTTTCTAGGCCATGAGTTTCAGAATTGGCTTCGTAGAAAAGGAATCTCCCATAGACTTGCCAATGTTGGTGTTCCTGCTGAGAATGGAATAGCTGAAAGGAAGATTGGTGTTGTTAATACCATTAGAAATAGCCTGATGTTAGATGCCCAGGTGCCAGCCCGTTTTTGGGGTGAGGCTACCATGACTGCAGTGTATCTGACTAACAGGGTGTGGAATTCAGCTGTAAATGAAGTTCCTTATTTCCTTTTGTTTGGCAAGCGCCCTTCGCTGAAGCATCTGCGTGTTTTTGGAACATTTGCATATGTGCATATTCCTAAGTCTCAGCGAAGGAAGAACTAGCCAAAAGCACAACGCTTAAGGTTTGTTGGTTATTCATCTAGATCTAAGGGTTACCGTTTTTCTGCAGGCTATGGTCGTGTAGTAATCTCTAGAAGTGCTAATTTTGAGCACCCTACTGGTTGGGATAGGTTGAATGCTAGTTCAGAAGTATTGTTGCAATCTAGTGTACAGCCAACTGTCCATGCTCCTGTGGCTGGACAACAACCAGTTCAGCTGCCTTCTGGTTCCCAGTCTCCTAGTGTGGTGAGAGGATCCCCTCAGGTGAAGGAAGAGGAAATTTCACCTGAGCAGGTTCAGGATCTGAAGGGGGATTCAGGTAGTGAAAAGGCAGAGGACAGTGATGAGGAAGAGGCAGTGGTAATTCCTCGTAGGTCTGCACGCTCCACAAAGGGTGTGAAGCCTGACAGATTTGTGATTCAGCAGGTGAGAGTGTGTCAGATTACCTGTGAACCTCAGTCTTTCCAGGAGATGTTGCATCTGCCTGTTGAAGAGCAAGAGAAGTGGAACACAGCGATGGATAAGGAGTTTGAGGCATTAGTGAGTCAAAAGGTGTTTGAGGTCACTGATTTGCCCCCATCCCAGAAAGCTGTTGGTTCCAGATGGGTTTTCAGAAAGAAACTTCTTCCTGATAATACAGTGCAGTACAAAGCCAGGCTTGTTGCTCAGGGATTTGCACAGGAGAGGTTTTTGAACTATGATCTCACATATGCACCCACAGCTAGACCAGAGTCTTTACGTATGGTACTTTCTCTGGCTGCACAGCGTGGACTTGTTGTCCATCATTTTGATGTTGACACAGCATATTTGAATGCAGAGCTCCCTGAAACTGTGTACATGAAGCAGGCTCCTGGCTATGCTTGTGACAATTCTCAGAAGGTGTACAGACTGCGCAAGGCGCTGTACGGACTGAAGCAGGCCGGACGTTGTTGGCATCAATGTTTAGATAAGGCTTTGTTAGAGCTAAAGTTTAAGAAGTCTGTTGCTGATCCTTGTGTGTATGTAAGAGGTTCTGGAAGTGATTACACAGTGTTGCTAACGTATGTTGATGATTTTTGCCTAGCAACTGGTTCTTTGCACCTTGTACAAGAGTTTGCAACACAATTGAGACAGTACTTTCAATTGAAAGACCTAGGTGAGCTGAAATACTATCTAGGTGTTGAAGTCACTAGAGCTCAGAGTGGTGAGTTCTATCTGAGTCAGAAAAGAAAAATTGACCAATTGTTGAGTCAACTTGAAATGTCAAATGCAAAACCAACCAAAACACCAATGACTCTTGATTTCCTAAAGGGTGATGCATGTGAGGAACCTTGTCCTCAACCTGCATTGTATCACTCAGCTGTAGGAAGTTTGCTACACTTAACACAATGGACACGCCCTGACTTAGCTTACTCAGTTGGAGTGCTTAGTCGTAAGGTTGCCAAACCATCCATGCGGGATTGGACAGGTTTAAAGAGGGTCCTACGCTATCTAAAAGGCACAGCTGATCTTTGTCTCAAAATATCAGCCACCAAGGCTGAAATGCCTGTGATTTATGCTGACAGCTCTTTTGCAGAAGAGAGAGACAGAAAGTCTGTGAGTGGTTTTGTTTGTTTGTTTGCAAATACACCCATTGCCTGGAGAGCAAGAAAACAAACATTAATTGCCGTTTCTACCTGCGAAGCCGAATTCTCGGCCCTCAGTGAGGCAATCAATGAAACGTATTGGTTAAAACAATTGTTTACAGATTTATCTGTAAATATAAATACACCAATAACAATGTATGAAGATTCCCAATCCTGTCTATCTCTAGCTGCTTCGGAAAATGTCAATAATCGCACGAAATACATCCATGTAAAATACCAAAATGTGAGGCATGCAATTCAGGAAAAATTTATACAATTAGAGTATTGTCCATCTGAACTAAATATCGCAGACGTTCTCACGAAAGCACTTTCTCCTACAAAACATATAACCATGGTAACCAGATTGGGATTGGAACAAATGTGTCTGAAATAAAATCATTTGTGTCTCTGTGTGCTTTTGAAATAACAGTTTTCCCCCACAGTGTTTCAAAAAATCCATGCGGAAGGGGTGTTAAGATTATTTGGTTAAAGCATTCTATGCAGAATTAAACGCATGGCATTTTCTTCCACTGTGTCTGGCCAGAGAGTGGAAAAATACAAGTGAAAACAATCTACATTGTTTTCCGCATTGTAAGTTTGGTTCTCAAAACATCTGAGACGTAGATGGCAGGTGCTGAGATATCTCTAGCTAGACAAAATAAACCCGTAATCAGGACTGTTCTCAAAACAACTATAGCTCAAAAAAAGGCCAATACACAACACTGCCATCGTGTGATGCTTTATAGTAAGTACAATTACTACCAGAAATGCTATACTGAAAGAGATGCTCATGTTTAAACCAATCACATGTGAGCTATGAACCATGGGTAGTCCTTTATACTTATGTTCTACACATATATGTCTTCTGTTCTTTATGTAGGCTGCTATCTGCATGTACTTGTATCTGAACTGTAACCATGCCTGGTCTTTGCACAGACCATGATGTTTTTTTTTTCTTTCCTCACTTCTGGTGATGGAACTCTGCTTATGCTTTGATTTTACCTTTTTGCAATAATGCACTATACATCCATTATTGCCTTATGCTATCAATAAAGATATTGTTAGCCTTACAACACGTTGTTTGGATTACTTCATTGCCTGGAACCCCGCATAGTTAACCATCACCTAACAACCCAGGCCATACAGACACTTGAAAAAGGTGTTTGGAGAAGCCGAGTCAAATCAACTCCCACCCCACCGGAAGTCTGACTGTGCCATAGAGTTGATCCCAGGGACAGAGCTCCCCAAGACAAAGTTGTACCCTATGACCCCTAAAGAACTTGAGGTGCTACGTGAATTCATAGATACAAACTTACAACGAGGGTTCATCCGACCTGCTACATCGTCTATGGCCGCACCTGTCCTCTTTAGAACAAAAAAAGATGGCTCCCTGAGGCTCTGCACAGACTATAGGGGCTTAAATGCAGTCTGCACCTCCAACAAATACCCCCTCCCCTTGACGAAAGACATGCTGACCCACCTGTCAAAAGGGAAAATCTTCACGAAACTAGACCTAAGGGAAGCGTATTTTAGAGTACGAATCAGGGAGGGAGATGAGTGGAAGACCGCCTTCAACTGTCAACTGGGATCATTTGAATATTTAGTAATGCCGTTCGGCCTAAAGGGGGCGCCAGGAGTCTTCATGCATCTAATTAACGAAATCCTCCATGACTTCCTCTACCGGGGAGTGCTAGTATATTTGGATGATATACTTATCTACTCCGAAACGATGGAAGAACATGTGACACTAGTAAGAGAAGTGCTGAAAAGACTACTAGAAAACCAGCTATATGCCAAACTATCAAAATGCGAATTCCACAAAAAGCAATTAGATTACTTAGGGTACAGGATTTCCTACAAAGGAGTGGGAATGGACCCAGGAAAAGTTAATGACGTGGTAGCCTGGGAACCACCCCGCTCCAGAAAACAACTACAAAGCTTCTTAGGGTTTGCAAACTTCTACAGACAGTTCATTCCCCAATTTGCACAAGTAGCCCTACCTCTCACGGACCTACTGAAGACGAAAGGAAAAGGAAACCCCAAAACAGCGATGAGACCAGGAACAGCGCTCAAATGGACTACAGAATGCCAAGAAGCGTTTGACCGCCTGAAAGCGCTGTTCACATCAGAACCGATACTGAGGCACCCTGACCCGGCACGACCGCTAATTGTCCAAGCGGACGCATCAGACGTGGCCATAGGGGCTATTCTGCTGCAGAAGGATGAGGAGGGGGAACTGAGACCATGCGCCTACCTATCACGCAAGTTCACAGACACGGAGAGGCGCTGGCACGTCTGGGAGAAGGAGGCGTTTGCAGTGAGATGGGCACTTGTCACCTGGCGACACTTACTCGAGGGGGCCCCCCACCCGTTCGAAGTCTGGACGGACCATAAGAACCTAGAAGCCCTGAAATCACCACGAAAACTAAACCCCAAGCAAATCAGATGGGCGCAGTTTTTCAGTAGGTTCAACTTCACGTTAAAGTACCTACCAGGGGGCAAGAACTTTCTAGCGGACGCGCTCTCCCGGCTACCCCAACACAACAGCCAAAGAGAAGAAATAGTGGACTCGGTCATCCCACCTGCTCAGTTCGGACTCACTGCAACCACACGGGAGCGGAAAACTGCCCCAGCCATAAAAGTAGAACAGGATCTACAAGCTGAGTTGCAGACTGCATCGCAACAAGATGATTGGCTGCAAGGGAATAAGACCTTTCTAGTAGAACGACAAGGACTATGGTGGAAGGGAGAGAGAATATATATCCCAGAAACCCTAAAAAAGAAAATCCTACAAAGATGCCATGACGCCAAGGTGGCGGGACACTTTGGATTCGTGAAGACTCTACACTTAGTACGACGGCAATTTTGGTGGCCGGCCCTACGCAAAGACGTGGAAGAGTATGTC
Organism: Charina bottae; assembly: GCA_023362775.1. NCBI lineage: Eukaryota > Metazoa > Chordata > Lepidosauria > Squamata > Charinaidae > Charina > Charina bottae. The sequence goes on along the minus strand of JALMGJ010000004.1, from coordinate 20,232,896 downwards.
ACAACATGCCCCATCTGCGCCACAGCAAAACGCGCCGGCGGCAAACCCAGGGGGCTACTACAGAACGTAGCGAGCCCTAACCGCCCCTGGAAACAAATCGCCATGGACTTCATAGTCGAATTGCCAGAAAGCAAAAAGAAGACGGTCATATGGGTCGTTACAGACTTATTCTCGAAACAGACCCACTTCATCCCGTATACAATCTCAAATAATTTTCAGGTTGATTTTGGATTGTCATCCATTCAAGGCTCAGTTTTGTATGTAGTATGGAGTTGCTGGGAAGTAAAAAAAAGTCTTGAAACAAGGTAATGATACATTTTAGGCAATGTAAAATTACTACTTTCCCCTTGTTCATACATTGTTGTCAATGTAGATCTAATGATTTGTTTGAATGGAAGGCTTTTCTATCATTTCGGCAATTTATATGGCACAGTCCAGGCCCAGTTATCCTTAATGTTTATTTTATGATTCAAATAACATGGGGAAAATATCTGCAATGATATTTCTTCCTTCCTTCTCTTTCTGTATTCCCATCCAATTATCTTTGGCCAGAGAGCCCTGTGAATTATAACCTGCATGAAGAGTTCCTCAGAGACTATAATTTAAATGAAGTATATAGTATAATTTAAATGAAGCAAATTGAGCCTTCATTGAATCAACACCCGAAGTGGGCTGTTCATATTTGCTAACTACTATATAATAGGGTCTAGAGAAGCTGACTTGATTCCCAGTCCTGTCTTAGTTAAAATTCTCATTAATATGAATCATTTATTTTAACAAGACCTAATTCATACATAATGTTGAACATGGTGATGAAGCATTGTTTAAAAATAATTTGTCTTAACAAAGTTTTTTTTTTTAAAAAAAAAAAAATCATGAATAATTGCAATTAGGGGCACATCCAGGAGGGTTCAGGGGAAATATTGAAATCAGCATCATACTGTCACATTACAAGCTCTATCCTTTTGTATAACACTGCATGCATGTACAAAGGGGTGGAGCTTGTGTCATGAGGATAACTTTGCTTTCATCATTGATGAAAGCTTCTAACCCACAGAATGCCTCTGATTGCAAGTAAGCTATAGAGGATTTTGTTTGTTTGTTTTCCTATGTAAGCTACAGGTCCAATCAATGAAGCCAATAATGAGAAAAGGTGGGAGTTTACTTCAGTCAAATATGGAGAATCACAAGATATTCTCCTTTGCTTTGCTTTCCCCCCCCCCCCTGTCATGCAGCCTGTTGTCACTGTGTAATCAAATTTATACTGCATTATTATTTTAAAGCCCAGTTAGGAGACTTCTCTGAAGAACCTCTTTAGAAACGTCTTTGGGAGCTTTCCAGCCTAGGCATGTAAATGTCAGTTGATTACACCCCAAGGTTGTTACAGAATAATCACATTTATGTCCACTCAGAAGGCATTCAACCAGAGTAAACGGGGCTTACTCTAGATCAATAAGGTTTCAGTTTTAACCTTGTATTTTCATTTCATTTTGCCGGTGTCTGCTTAATATTCATATTGCCTCTAGATGTGTTTTAAATCCCTACTGCTTGGGTAATTTTTAATGAGTTTGACCTCTTTCATTAGTGGGAGATTCTGAACCATATTTACTAAATAGCATGCTAAAATTTTAAACAAAGCAGATTTCCATTGTCTTCAGGATTATGCATTACTTTAAAAATATGACTAACAAGGCCAACAATAAATATTCTCCAGGCACCCAAACAGAAGCACTTTTCTTCATTCTTTCTCAGAATTGCCAGATAATTTGCATTTGACCTGTGCCTCTGCATCTGAATGCAAATATATATTTTCCCCCAGGTTGAATTCTAATCTGCCCTTAATTAAGCTAGAAACATTAAAGAAGTTCCATTTTTCTTGGCTAAGTAATCAGCTTTTTTATTTGATTTTAATAATGCAACAATTACTTTGGTCTTGATCCCATGCTACTGAATTCTGTTTTCAGAGCACATTAGGCTCTAGGGTTGTCATTTCCAAACCATGTCCTACAGCATACTACAGCATAATGTTTAATGTGCCACTATAAATAAATAAATGAAATAATATGGCCTCCAGTACCCATCACCAGTAGAAAGTACTTTCTGTTGACCTTTTTAGTGAGACAGTTTGGTGTAGTGGTTAAGGCACCAGGTTAGAAACCAGGAGACCATGAGTTCTAGTTACACCTTAGGCACAAAGCCAGCTGGGTGACCTTGGGCCAGTCTCTTTCTCTCAGCCCAAGGAATGAGGCAATGGCAAACCAGTTTTGAAATCTTGTGAAGAAAACTGCAGGGACTTGTCCAGGCTGTCACCAGGAGTCAGGACTGACTCGAAAGCAAAAAACAAAAACAAAAAACCACCCTCAATGGATAGGTGAGGAGCAGATATAATTGGAAATAATTTGTACAACTCACACTGCCCTGGTGTTCCAGCTTTTCCCTCCCCACCTCTATGAACCCAGATGAATATAGGAAAGTTCCCACCATAAAATAAAGGCATGCACATAGGGACTTTCATGAGATTGGAAGTTTTAATCACAATCTTGCCATTGTGTGGACATGGAGGCCTACAGTACGTACGTATAGTTTGCATGCACATTCTTATACATTCAGTTGAATACAAAGGTGATTAGAAATGTCCACAGGAAGACACTGGTGTTCAAGATTCTTACATTCACTCCTATTCCACCCTTAGACTCTCAGCAAACCTACCAGACACATAAGACTGTGTGAATGTGACTGTCCCATGATTGCCACATAATCTTTAAGACTGAGTTGCATTTTTGAGCTTGGATTACTTTTGTCATTCCCTTCTCTAAAATGGATTTGTAGGAGTAAATATAAAGGCAAAGGAGTTGCAACTGGACTTTCAGGTCAAGGGCTCAATAACTCATTCCCATTTTATCCAGCACCCATGAATGAATGTCTCTAGAAAGTTTAAGAAAACACTAGGCAGTCTTGTTTTGTTTGCCTCCAACATCTGGTATTCAGAGATGTGTTCAATTTGAAGAGCTTAGATATTGTAGCCATCAAAAGGGGTTCTGGTGAGAATATGGTGGACTGAGCAGCTGTGACTGCAAGTTCCATGGGCAGAACTGGCTTCATGGCATTTTTTTTCGGGCTCAGGTTGGTTTCTCCTGTAGCCCAGAGTTTTTTTCGGATTAAGGAAAAAGCTTGGAATCGACCCATTTGTCCTCCAGATGGCGAGTTGTAGCAAAAAGATTGTGGACAGAGTGTGCAATCAATGAGTAAAGTGTTAGCCGGGAGGCTGGGATTTCATCTTTTCCGAGCTGCGCTGCAGCCCCTTTAAAGGGACAGTAAGTCCTGCCTTCTCATTTCTAAAATACCCAATTTATATTTTTAAGTTTTGAACCCTAAGAGAGGCTTTTTACTGTAAGAAGAAACAGACTCTCTTGGTGCTTATCATTATTTCTGGATTACTTTAAAGAATCTTTTTAAGTTTGGCTTGCTTTCCTCTTTAAGGATTAAGGAAGATTGAGAGAAAATAATTGCCTTCCTGTTAATATTTTTGTACTGAATTTGAAGGATTGAATATTTTCCTACACATTGGATTTCTCATTTTTAATTCTTAGTTTTCTGTCCACTTTCCTTGAGATCTGCTTGTTAGTATCGATTCAGTTTCATGCGGAAACTTTGTATCAACTTATTAACTTGTTAACCCCCATTTACTGTGAGTTAAGCAGCTAAGGGCGCCATCATCTACTGCCTGAAAATGGAAGATTTTAAAGAGATTGTATTGGAGTTTCATGGTGAGCTTAAGCAGTCCTTTAAAGAGACCCTCTCAGAGTACAGTCAAGTTATTCAGCAGAATATATGGGATATTGGGGAAGAGATCATTTCTAAACTATGTCATCTGGCTGAAGATGGTAAAGAGGAAGATGAAGAGTTTGGCAAAGAGGGAGATGCTTTTGTGGTCAGTGACATTGAAGCTATGCCAGGCAAAGACTACATCTTGGAACTGAAGGGGTTACAATGACAGTCTGAACTGCAGATTGTAAAGAGTCTTGTTTTTCTGGGGAAATGTTATGACTTTCTGAAGGATTGTTAAGGGAAAGAAAAAAATATGTTATGTGGGAGTTCTTTTACTGCGAGGTTTGGATTTTTTAGGAGGGCAGTTGGGCCTTGTGATTTCTACAAGAAAAATGCCTTGGGTGGAATTGGGAGATACAGTATGTAACTGTCTTAGTTTATTTTGAAGTAGGGTAAAAAATTGATAATGAGGTTATAACGATTTTGTTTTCTTTTAATTATTTGGATTAAGATATATTGTGATTGTTTTAAGATCTGTTTAATTTACAAGATTTATTAGAGATTTATAAGATATAATAATATTTTTTTGATTTTTAGGTTCAATAGAGTTAAGATTATTGTAGTATTTTTGATTATAAAAACAGACAATTTATATGTATTTATAATTTGATTCTAATTATAGTGGACAGAAATATAAAAATAGTGATAGGAAGGAAATAACTAAGTGGATGTTGTCTTATGGGTCAGGGAAGTTGATTTAGAAATATATATATATACACACACACACACACACACACACATTTTCTTTATACGTATAGGGGGAAGGAGCAATTGCATTAGTGACTTGTATATGTGCTAATGGAAAGATTAATAGAAATGATGTGTTCTTGGTTTGATATAGAGTAAGAGATTGATTAGAGAAATTGCTGTATATTCTTGCTGTTCAAAGTCAAAAGTCACCTCTGTATGTAATCTTTTAAAATTCTTTTTTCTTGTGTTTCACTTTTTTAGTTTTCTTTTTTTCCATTTGTAGTTTTTTATTCTTTTGTAGTTTTTATCTTTTTCTTAAACTTAATAAAATTCTTATTAAAAAATTGCTTCCATAGAAACTGATGCTGGGGCACTAATACACAAAACTTGGGTGAATTAAGTCAAATGATATGGTGGTAGGAATGACCTGGGAGAGGCAGTGGGATTTACACCAATCAATCTCTAAGCAAGGCAGGATGCCCATCTCTAACTACATATTGTTTAAACAAGTGGGGCAAATGAGGGCAAGTTTTAGTTGTCTTTTTTAATAAGAATCCTCTGAATTGATGCCAATTAACATAGCTAACATTGACTGCTGATGTGAGAATGATATGAACATTTCAGGGACTGGAACCATATTAGTACAAAAACCTAAATTGTGAAGGTTTTAATAAGTCTGAGGCTCATGACTTTATGTGAAAGTTGAGTAATTTAGGGTTCCCCGCTGCTCTGAGAAATTGATTTTTATGTGTGCATTTTTAGGACTGTGCAAACATCCAGAATTTATTCCCTGGGAATATCAAATATAGCAGGAATTAAGATCTAAACACTTTCTGTCCAAAATTAACCAAAAAAAAGTTACCTTTGTTTATAAGCCACCCTCAGCCCAATCACCACATATAACCTTCAGGTTTCTAAATTATTATTATTATTATTATTATTATTATTATTATTATTATTCCACATGCAACTGAATTGCTTCTGGGCATAAGTACAAAAAAAAGGCATTAAAGTAATAAAATTAACATAGGAAATCTACTGCCTACAACAGATGTGGCGACAAATTAAATGTGTCCTGGGTAATAAGGTTCTCCAAACTCTTGCCTTCTGCCAATTTCTTTGTTTTTTCAAGGTCTTTCTCAATACTATGTTATAGAAGGGTAAAGGGTTGTGTTTTTTTTTTTTTTAAGGATACATTTATGGTCTCCAGTTTAGGATAAAGTTGAGCTCTTTCAGTTCCTAGGCTAAATGGTTGAATAAAAATAATATTTTACTGAATTATTTTCTCCTTTGCATGGACAAAACAGTCTTTTCAGCCATGGACACTCTCCCTCTTCCATACATCAGTGGCTTAAACTTATTTCAGGTTTTTTTTTTAATGTAATGGGCACAGCCTTAATTGATCTTGTGCCTCTTGAGTTGCTGTTGGTCTTGACTCATTGGGTATGTACTCTGCTAGATACTGCACCATTCACAAAATCTGATGAACAACTTTCCTATCCACAGGTGTTGGAATTTCCCTAATATCTGTTAGCCCTTTGAGGTAGACCAGACTTGAACACCAAAGTCATGAATACCAAAAATATGTTTATTATAGGGTTACAGCAACAGAGTCTTGGAACTCTAAATGTGCCTCCCCCCTCTCTGCATTTATGCTGAAGAGAACCATGGGGGATCAAGTCTGAGACACTTTCTCAAATTCCATTCCTGCTTTGGTCTCAGATTTCTCTTATCTGACATTGCTTTGGCTGAGGTGCTTCCTCCTGTTCCTCAAGGTTATTCTCACAGCCCATTACAGTATCTTACTCTTTAGAATCATCTAGCCAAATACTATCTTTAGAGATAATTTGCCTCATATACCTTACCTCATCCACCCAAACCAGCACCTTATCACTCTTAAACTGAATTCCCTTCTCATGAGCCCTTTACAACTCTTCCCTCTGAATCTGTCCATGCTCTGCAATATACAAGTAGGTAGGATCATGTGGTCAGTAATGATGTGAACTCTTTGGATTTCCCCAAAACATTCATCATACTTTTGCTCACTAGCTGTCATCCCCATTAGGTAGACCAGACCAGGGAATCAACAATTTCTGCTGATTCTTTATCAAGTAGCCTTGCCAATTGCCAGCTGAACAGCTTTTTCCATGTAAGAGGGCTCTGCACATCCTGTCCCACTGGTAGAGTAAAAATGCTATCTCTCTGCAGGTTTATTAAGTTCTTTAGGGTCTAAACACAGGCATAAGGATCCATCTTTTTAGTGTAATGACTAGGCTATAAACCCATGCTGTTAGAGTAGAAACTGACGCTATAACTCCTGTGCCTCTAATCTCTCTGCAGTTGCTTTTAAACTCATGAAGGATAATGAAAGTAATATTTTGACAGCCATGAACTCCTGAAAACTGCCAGCATCTCTGTGTACGTGATATACTGTACATCAAGAAAGAGCCTCAGACCTTCAAAAACATCTGGGTGCTGCTTCAACATAACCTCTTTAGTCGCCAAGGGTAGCATAATGATGTTTAGAACTTCAAACAAGATCTAAAGTTGTGCATACTGTGCTGCCTCCTCTTTTAACAGCATAGAAATCCAATCAGTTTATTGTATGTAGTAGTGTGTTCTGGCCATAGTTTTCAATTTAATACACCCCACACCAACTGCCACCAGATTCACCAAGGGATGCCTACTTGGTCACCATCCTGGCAGTGATTTTGCTATATACTAAGGAAAACCAGAGTTTCAGCTCCTGCATCTATCCTGAATAACACTGGCATTCCAGCTGAAAATATTGTGACATGCCATGGACATGCCAGTTCTGTGGTTCAGAATATAATGCCCCAACAAAGAATATATTTATCTCTTTTGTCTGACTGAGACTTGCTTTGCTGCATGTACTTTTGTAAAGGGATGTGTGCCAGAACATTTGTAACACATAGCACTAAATGCTGGTCAATTTTTTGGGTGTGAACCATTCTACAATACCTGCACATAAAGCGGCTATGTGTCATTTCTGTTAGAAGCCTACAAGCTACTGACTTAGCTAGAACATGTCGGACTTTTGCAGCCTAGATGGCTGCCCATAAGATGTATTTCCAAAGCCAAGTTAACCTGCAAGGCATACATCTCCTTCCCACAGGCACCCAACAGTTGCATCTGCGATGTCAAGACTTCCTCTCTTCTACCTATGTCTACCACTTTATCCAGAGTCAAATCATACATTCTCAATCATCTTTCTTTCCATGTGGCTGAACACAGATCGCCTGCAATCTTGTCTTTTATAAGTGACTCACAGAGTTCTACACATTTACATATTTCAGAAGGTCTTTTTACTCCCTAACACAGAGCTTTCCAAATATTTCATGTTGGTGACACACTTTTTAGACATGCATCATTTCGCGACACTCTCTTACAGCAGGGCACAAGGCAGGCACTAGGACCTGCGCAGAATCCTGGCAGGGCTCCGAGGCAGCAGCAGCCGTGACACACCCAGGCACTGCAGCCGACACACTAAGTGTCCCGACACACAGTTTGGAAAGCTCTGTCCTAACATATGAAACAACACTCATTGTGCTTCTTGAGCTCTGCTAAATAAACGGTGTTTCTCAAAAGTAATGTTTCTCCTAGGGACAAAAAATGCAGCAAACTTTTCTATTATTATTTGCAGTTTTTGCTTATCTGCCTCCTGTGAAAACTGAAACACGTCGTAAATCTCCCGTGCCTCTTTGCCAGCAAGATGCAAAAACAAAGCACACTGAAGTCATTCCTCTTTCCATTCTAACCCACTAGCAATGGCATGCAACTGAAATGCCTGGAGTCATTTACCCCAAATCTCTGCAATGCTTCCTGCTGTTACAAGGATGCTGGAGGTAAAAGAGATGCTATTTAGAGTTAACTCACTTATGATACCAAACAACATTTGCTGGCCCAACAACGTCCCTGGAGCTCTACTTTGAATCTACAGATTCCCAATCAAATCATCTCAGATGGTAAACAGTCCTTTATCCACAGGAAGACAGCCAAGTACACACAGCAACCCTACACATAAAACAACAGTGAATACCCTGCAGGAAGGAATACCAACAAAAGATAATAAATTACACTTATTAAAGGCAGCTGTCCAAGAGGCATTTGCTGACTAGCAACTCTCCTTAGGGGTATAATACCCATATGCCATACTTATCTTGAATACTATGGATATATGATCTTCAGTTTGCCAGCAAACAGAGATATGTGAAATATTACAAAAACCAAGATTGTACTTCACATGATTATTCTTGTGACCGATGCAAACTATGCTTATTAGCCATATATTATAATATTCCATGTATTTGGTGATCACCATCTTTCCAGCTTGAGGCACACAAGAGAATATTCAGTTAGTTTAGGTCTGGTTTGGTCTGGTTTAGTAATCTAAGGTTTATCATGTATACTGTATGGGGTGTACTATGGGGTGTGCTACACAAGCTTGCCTTAGAGTAAATGCTGGTTTGACATGTTGGGGAAGATGCTGTTCCACAATGAAATGGGATAATTTCATCCTCACTTATACATTTATCTTGGACACCATCATTCAGAAGGGGAGGGGTAGATGAACAGAGGTCAGGAATCAACAGTAAGCCCCTGACTGGGTCCTTGGGCTTGGCATACATCTAATAATGTCATTCGTTCTGCTCCATGTAATTATTTTTGTTTGCTTGCTTTACATTACATTCAATTTGTAAGAATCCTGCTTTAAAGATGTTAGAATTGCATCATTTCTGTCTTCAGTTGCTTGTTTGTAAGTACATTTTGTTACTATGTTAGCATTCTCAATGACTCCGTGCATGTTTATATCATTCAACCCAGACACACCAAGAAAAAAAAATTATAGACTCTGAAGCTCATTAGTGGATTGGATAACACCATTTGAAGCAAACCCAGTCAGATCTCAAGGATGGCAATTTGTTCATGACTATCATTTAGCAATTGATTTTCTTATCAGTATCATCCCATGAACAGCTGAAATCTTTGCTATAACCTCATTCAAGTGGCCTGTCTGCATCTCATCAAATTGCTGCTATTTTGGTTTTACACTAGTATAAATCAACTGACCTCTGTTGGGTTTCTTCCAATTTCTTCCTTCATCTAGAAATATTGATTCAGACTGATTATGAAAATTCAATACCAATCATGACTTGGAGACAATTCAGTGATATCGCTTATACTCTTACAGCACTTCTTTATAGCTTTTAACTTAATGAAATTTACAAGGGTAGTTGGAAAAACAGCTGTCATTGATTTTGAGATGAGAAAATGAAAACTACTTCTCACTTGTTTGACACACCACAAATGTTTATAATCAATGTTTTATATTACAGACAAGAACACATTTTTCAGGTAGCACTGATATATTTACAAAGCTGAAAACTGTCAATCCTACTCATCTAATCCTGTCTATATTCTGCCTTATGTCAGTCCCATATAATTCTCTGGCTCTTGATAGTTTTCATTTTACTGCTTGCTAAATAGCCAGTTAAGCTTTTGGATTACCAGACAAGCTTGAACTACGTAGCGACTATCTCTGACTGTTGGCAGTGTTGGAGGGGGCTAAGGCAGCTTGGAGACCAGAAGATTTAATTTACATATAATATAACAATACAAAATAAATCTTTCACAGAATTCTATTACAGTAAACTGGGGTGATCTCGTCAATTAGATTCTGTCATTATAAGATCAGCTACCATATTTGGAGTCTTCTAGCAGTCACCATTTGAAACTGAAATATTCTGAACAGATTTGCAGGTATGAGGGATTGGGGCAGGGACTGTGAAACTGTATTAAAAGCAGTGTAGATAGAATTCATTGGAAGGACAGATACTGAAGCTGAAGCTCAAATACTTTGGCCACCTAATGCGAAGAGAGGACTCACTGGAAAAGACCCTGATGCTGGGAAAGACTGAAGGCAAAAGGAGAAGGGGACGGCAGAGGATGAGATGGTTAGATAGCATCACCGATGTAATGAACATGAATTTGAGTAAACTCCGGGAGACAGTGGAGGACAGGAAGGCCTGGCGTGCTATGGTCCATGAGGTCACGAAGAGTCGGACACGACTAAACGACTGAACAACAACAACAACAACAAGAGAGAACTGGGTACAAAGCTCTATTTGTCAGCAAAAGTTGCATTTGACCACACAGAATTTGTTACATTATTTTTAGAAAAATGCAAAAAGCCAGAATGGAACAGTAAGGAAATAATTATAATTCTGACATAGGCTGGATTTTGACTGATCCACATTTCCCTAGGACAGCACCATTTAATTTATATTTACTTTAAAGTATATCCTAGTGAAAGGACTTATTCTTCCTTAAGTATATATACAGTACATATGTAAAGCCTTAGTTTTGTTAATTGCATTTGGATTAGCTGCAGTTAATTCCAAATATTTTTTGTTGAATCAACGTTGTGAACATAACAATACACCATCTACTTAACATAACATTGCACAGTAACCCACAGGTTACCTGAAGATCTTTATGTGCACATTGGTTAAACTGCAGCACCATTTAGAAACCTAATAGGTTTGTGCATTCATAGGAACAGTATGTTTTGTCTTGTGCAATTTGAGGCTATCAGATCTGGGCAGGAAGGATCTGAGCAGCCACTGGTGGCAGTAACAATATGCAGAAAACTTTAACAATTTGCTTCCAGATATCAGAGCCCAGTAAGGAAATAAATGTAAGCTGGAAGAGCATCAAACCATCCATACAGACATAAAGAAAGAAGAAGGGCACTAAAATCTTTTAAAGAAAGAAGATTTGAATTCACTAAGACATGTAATATTTAGAGTAGACGTTCCACATATGTGAGCTACTGAGTTGCATTGGTGTGGGTTCTGTAGGTTTTGATACCTATTACATTTATTTCCTCTTCGGTGATTTATAGATGATATCCATATTAGTTATCATCCTCTTCCCAAAGAAATTACAGAAATCATTTCTCCACTGAAATCCAGTCTTTATGTTCTTTAATAAATTCTGTGCCCCTGTTGATCCAATACTAATCATGATAAGGTAAAGGTAAAGGTTCCCCCCGCACATTTGTGCAGTAGTGTCTGACTCTAGGGGGCGGTGCGCATCTCCGTTTGTTAGCCGAAGAGTCAGCGTTGTCCGAAGACGCTTCCACGGTCATGTGGCCAGCATGACACACGCAGAACGCTGTTACCTACCCACCAAAGTGGTACCTATTCATCTACTTGCATTTGCATGCTTTCAAATTGCTAGGTTGGCAAGAGCTGGGTAGAGTGCGGGAGCTCACTCTGTCATGCAGAGCTAAGGATTCGAACCTCCAAACTTCCGATCGACAAGCCTGGCATCTTACCCGCTGAGCCACCACGCCCCACGCACCATGATACTTGGCAATTAATTTTGAAAAGTTTCCTACCTTGAATTATATAAACAAAAACAAAACAACTCTGAAGAAAATATGCATTGAATGTTTAAAATTCACTAGGTCTTTAGGAAAAGTCTGCTACAGGATCTCATCAAGTGTCTTGTTTATCAGTGCATAATGCATAGCTGTAAAAAAAGCAATGGTACCCATTTTTCTCTCTCAAGTGTTGAACAATATATAAAAGGCCTAAAATAAAACCTTTTTTTCTTGACAACTGGCTCAACATAATTTTTGTTTTTCTTCCTCTAACACACAGAAAGCAGATACCATTCGCTGGGTTACAGAAACATACATGCACTTTTTTTTCCTATTAGCTCATCTGATTTATAAAGTTCTCAAAATTCCACCAGCTAATGAGCTGCTCCAGGGCAGGATTTCATAGGAAGAGCTGCTATGCACAATCATAAAAGTTATTATAAATTAGGTTTGTAAGTTTTAAACATTTTAAATACCGTATAATGGAGCAGAATTCTTCTCTTTGTAATATGTCACAGCCCCCCTTCTGTTTTCATATTTACAAGGTATTTATTTATTTTGTACATATTTAATGTTCCTGCAGTGCTTCATTAATGTATCCAAGCCTATATACAGTATGTATGTATGTATGTATGTATGTATGTATGTATGTATGTATGTATGTATGTGGTAGTGGTAGGTAAGGTGGGTAGTCAAACGACACCTGGAATTACAGGCAAGCATGGTCTGGGAGAACAAAATGAAGCAGGACATAGGCTGATAGAATTTTGCCAAGACAACTCACTGTGCATAACAAACACTCTCTTCCAACAACCTAAAAGACGACTTTATACATGGACTTCACCAGATGGTCGACACCAAAATCAGATTGACTACATCCTTTGCAGACAAAGGTGGCGGACATCTATACAGTCGGTAAAAACAAGACCTGGAGCTGACTGTAGTTCAGATCACGAACTTCTTATTGCAAAATTTAGAATCAGACTAAAGAGAATAGGGAAGACCCACAGATCAGTTAGATATGAGCTCACTAATATTCCTAAGGAATATGCAGTGGAGGTGAAGAATAGATTTAAGGGACTAGATTTAGTAGATAGGGTCCCGGAAGAACTATGGACAGAAGTCTGCAACATTGTTCAGGAGGCGGCAACAAAAAACTTCCCAAAGAAAAAGAAAACCAAGAAGGCAAGATGGCTGTCTGCTGAGAAACTGGAAGTAGCCCAAGAAAGAAGGAAAGCAAAAGGCAACAGTGATAGGGGGAGATATGTCCAATTAAATGCAAAATTCCAGAGGTTAGCCAGAAGAGATAAGGAATTATTTTTAAATAAGCAATGTGCGGAAGTGGAAGAAGACAATAGAATAGGAAGGACAAGAGACCTCTTCCAGAAAATTAGAAACATCGGAGGTAAATTCCAGGCAAAAATGGGTATGATCAAAAACAAAGATGGTAAGGACCTAACAGAAGCAGAAGAGATCAAGAAAAGGTGGCAAGAATATACGAAAGATCTGTATAGGAAGGATAATAATATTGGAGATAGCTTTGACGATGTGGTCAGTGAGTTAGAGCCAGACATCCTGAAGAGTGAGGTTGAATGGGCCTTAAGAAGCATTGCTAATAACAAGGCAGCAGGAGACGACAGTATCCCAGCTGAACTGTTTAAAATCTTGCAAGATGATGCTGTCAAGGTGATGCATGCCATATGCCAGCAAATTTGGAAAAAAAAAGAATGGCCATCACATTGGAAAAAATCAACTTAAATCCCCATACGAAAAAAGGGAAGCACTAAAGAATGTTCAAACTATCGAACAGTGGCACTTATTTCACATGCCAGTAAGGTAATGCTCAAGATCTTGCAAGGTAGACTCCAGCTATTCATGGAGCGAGAATTGCCAGATGTACAAGCTGGGTTTAGAAAAAGGCAGAGGAACTTGAGACCAAATTGCCAATATCCGCTGGATAATGGAGAAAGCCAGGGAGTTTCTGAAAAACATCTATTTCTGTTTTATTGACTATTCTAAAGCCTTTGACTGTGTGGATCATAACAAATTGTGGCAAGTTCTTGGTGGTATGGGGATACCAAGTCATCTTGTCTGCCTCCTGAGGAATCTGTATAACGACCAAGTAGCAACGGTAAGAACAGAGCACGGAACAACGGACTGGTTTAAGATTGGGAAAGGAGTACGGCAGGGTTGTATACTCTCACCCTACCTATTCAACCTGTACGCAGAACACATCATGCGACGTGCTGGGCTTGAGGAATCCAAGGCTGGAGTTAAAATTGCTGGAAGAAACATTAACAATCTCAGATATGCAGATGATACCACTTTGATGGCTGAAAGCGAGGAGGAGTTGAGGAGCCTTATGACAAAGGTGAAAGAAGAAAGTACAAAAGCTGGGTTGCAGTTAAACCTCAGAAAAACCAAGATTATGGCAACCAGCTTGATTGATAACTGGCAAATAGATGGAGAAAAAGTGGAGGCAGTGACAGACTTTGTATTTCTAGGTGCAAAGATTACTGCAGACGCTGACTGCAGCCAGGAAATCAGAAGACGTCTACTTCTTGGGAGGAGAGCAATGTCAAATCTTGATAAAATTGTTAAGAGCAGAGACATCACACTGACAACAAAGGTCCACATAGTTAAAGCAATGGTATTCCCTGTAGTAACCTATGGCTGTGAGAGCTGGACCATAAGGAAGGCTGAGCGAAGGAAGATAGATGCTTTTGAACTGTGGTGTTGGAGGAAAATTCTGAGAGTGCCTTGGACTGCAAGAAGATCAAACCAGTCCATACTCCAGGAAATAAAGCCAGACTGCTCACTTGAGGGAATGATATTAAAAGCAAAACTGAAGTACTTTGGCCACATAATGAGAAGACAGGATACCCTGGAGAAGAAGCTGATGCTAGGGAAAGTGGAAGGCAAAAGGAAGAGAGGCCGACCAAGGGCAAGATGGATGGATGATATTCTGGAGGTGACGGACTCAACCATGGGGGAGCTGGGGATGGTGACGGCCGACAGGAAGCTCTGGCGTGGGCTGGTCCATGAAGTCACGAAGAGTCGGAAGCGACTGAACGAATAAACAACAAAATGTATGTATGTATATATTTCTATTGAAAACTTTATAGTTACTTCTTTAAATTCATAATTAACAACCTTGCAAGCAGAACAATCATGCCTCAAAGTAGCTTGCCATGTTCTCTAAAGGATATTTTTACATAAACAACAGCAATTATGGATTAATATAAAAATATGAGATTTGAGCTAATGAATTTGACTTAATGGTGAAGGGGAAGGGGAAGGAGGGGAAGGGGAAGGGCGAAGGGGAGGAAGGGGATAAGGAGGGGAAGGAGGGGAAGGGGAGAAGGGGGAAGGGGGAAGGGGGAAGGGGGGAAGGGGAAGGGGAAGGGGAAGGGGACGGGGCGCCCTCATTATTAAAATAAATCAATTTTACCTGAAGCAACAATTACAAAATGGTTGGCAAACTTGTTTAAGGTTCCCATAGCAAAAATATGCTGAGATTTCAACAGGGGTGTTGTCATAGAATTCAGTAAGGACGCTTGAGAAATATGATGTGTAACTCAGAACATAGCGACCCAGCAGAGGTGGGCATCCTCTTCTATGGTTGCTTTGAATCTGATGCATTGATTGTATTTGCCCACTGATGATGATTATGTTTTGTCTTTTACTTAGGCTTTAATTGTGGTTTTAGTATGGCTGTACATTTGTTATTTTTATTTACATTTTAATTGCTCTTCTTGTTGTTTTACCTGTTTTGAGCCGCCCAGAGTCACATAAGTGAGATGGGCAGCTACACAAATTGAATAAATAAATAAGTAAATAAAATATGGAAGTATGAAAGAGAGACAGCATGCAAGGATGATCATACCATCTATTGGCTTTGTATTCCAACAATCTTTTTTTCAAGGAAGAAATTCCCCATCTGCATCCAACAACTGTATTATTTTTCTGCCAGAATTTTGAATATACTGTAATAGTCCTGGGGAACCTCTACTCAAAACTATGTGCACAGTACAGAGAGTTATTATTTTGGTGTGATCTTTCTAGCTTTAGGGATACAGGTCTTCTTTATCTTTTCATTTCATAGCTGTGGCCAGCCATGTTGCTCTCATACTGACATCCTCCCTGCAAATGTGCGTGTTGCTATCTAGCAATGCCTTCATTTCTCTTTCCATGGATTCAACAATAATGGCCATGTTGCGTTCTAATAATGGAAAAATTACAGTACTGCCGACCTGCTTTGTCTACAATTACACTTAATTGCATACATTTCATTATCTGAGGTTAGGGCAAATTCCACGTTTTCCCCTCCCATCCTGTGTCTTTCATGCTAGAATGCCTTGCCAAAGCAGCAGTGACATTTTTGCATGTCTTCCAGAAAATGCCAAATGTTCCCTTTTGCATTGTGATATTTGGTACAATAATCTTCATGTTACTTGTAAACAGCATGATGGCTATGGGAAAATGCCAATCTCAAAAGTAATTCTGTTTGAGAACCTCTTAATTTAATTTGCTTTGTTTCAAGCTGTTTCCCATCCAGTGGCAACATCTCATAACTTTGTGGCATCATTACCTAAAGCAGACATGTAGAGTTTGGACCTGCCCAATATTTCTCTCAAGTCTTCAGAACATAAAAATGCATTAACTTCCTACACATTATTTCTATATTCGTATACAGTCCTAATCATCAAATCTTCAGAAGACTTGAGGAATAGGAAAGATTAAGAGTTATTTTGCTCTGTTTTCACCTGACAGTTTCATTTGACAAAGGGCTTAACTTGCATTAAAGGAGAACTGATAAGGGTTGCTGTCGATATTACCGAATCTAGTCTTTGTTTGAAAATATATTGAATCAGGTTTTCTTTTCTGGCTTTCCTGATGAAGATAGGATTCTCTTTTCTGCTACTTAACTCAATTGCATCATCACCAAGTTAAATATAGATTATTTATCTGCACACAGTGTGCCACAACAAAGCAGAAATTATTTAAAGGAAATCAGCTGGTACAAGAAATCATTGAGATGTGATTCTGCCTTCACAAAGCAGGTAGTGTGTTATGAGAGTTATAATCATGGCTCTATACACATTTTCATAAGGAAAAAATAGTCTGTTGAAACAGTTAATAAAGCAATGAAAGGTAGGAAGAAAAAGAAGCTAGAAACTAGAGATTAGGGAGAATTACTTCAGTCAGTAGCTTAATTTGTATTAGTAGAGACCAGTGAGATGGTTTGCTAAGTAAAACATTTGATAACTGGTAGAAGCGAATAGGAATTTCCTCCCTATTATTGTATTTGCAATAATTGTTTCTTTGAAGGCTATTCCTGGTTATATATGTATCTATATGTATTCCTTGCTTAAAGAAACTTTATTAAATTTCAAAATAGAATTAAAACTTATAAAGGTAGAAAGAGATTGAAGAAAGAAAGAACAAAAAAGAATAAACTTTAAAGTTCAGAAATAAAAAAGAATTATAGAAAAAAGAGTGACATCCAACCATCTTCAGTACAGATAAAAAGATAAAGATATTAGAGTTCTTGTGTTGCCTTGGCGAATTATTCCTGTACAAAGCAAAGCGTTCTCATGGTGACGTGAATGCCAGGTGGCTGGATAACAGAGAAGCCTTGGCTTTGTTTACATCCTCATGAGATAGGGAGCGTGAGCAATGAGGGGGGGAACTCAGTGCTTAGATGCAGCACTGCTACCCAATAGCAGGTCATGCTATGTGCTTTAGGCCTAATACAACCATGCAAAATGGTGTTCTATGCTTCTTGATTTCTAGTGTCTTTTAGCCATGTAGTTCTTCACGTGTTCACTTCCCGTGGACTGGGCAGAGTGAGCTATGCCTGGCTTTGGGTATAGGCCATGGCAGGAACTCTGGCCCTGGGATCAATACACGGAACTCTGCTTATAAGTTTGTTTTTGTTTTTCCTTTTACAATGATGTATCTTGTATATTCAACTTTTTCATTGTTGCGATAATGTACTGTATCTGCATTATTGCCTTATGCTATCAGTAAACACTGTTAGCCCTAACAAGCTGCATTCTTGTCTGTTTATTCTCAAGCCTCAGTTTTTCCCATTTAAGCCAGCGTATATCCCATCAAAAGATACATTAACTTCCCACTCTATTTTTAACTATAAAACACATCATTTCCATATTCTTATACAGTCCTAATCATCAAATCCCAAAATCAAACTTCCATCTTTTTCAGTTTCAAGCAAAGTCCAAAAGTGGTTTCCAAGTAGAAACTGAAGCCCATTCAGCAGTCTGTTAGAACTACTAAACAAAGTTAGACAAATTATTTTATTTAATCAATGTAGTCAATTTCACCCTCTCTGCCAGCTCCGTTAATTTCACCATCCATTCTTCTACTGTAGGAATTTGTAAGTCCTTCCTTATTTGTGCTTACTAAAGTCTTGCTGCTGTTATCATATATAAAAACAAAGTCCCAAATTTTATTTCCAATTGTTTATCCATCAAACCTAAAAGAAAAACTTCTGGTTTCAATTGTATATTGACCTTAAGAAACCTTTGAATTAAGGTACATATCTGGTCCCAATATGTCTTAGCTTTCTTACAAATCCATCAGAGATGGTAAAAAGTACTTCACCTTGAGAGCATTTCCAACATATATTTGAAATTCCCTTGTACATCTTAGACAATTTATCATGAGTTAAGTACCAATGAAACATCATCTTATAAAAATTATCTTTCAAATTATAATTCAATATGAATTTTAAACCTTTGCTTCACATATTCTCCCATTGATCAAGCATGATACTGTATCCAAAATTCTTTGCCCATTTAATCATAGAATCTTTAACATAGTCTTCTTCCATATCCATTTTCAATAAAAGTTTATTTTGTTGTTGTTTATTCGTTCAGTCGTTTCCAACTCTTCGTGACTTCATGGACCAGCCCAGGCCAGAGCTTCCTGTCAGCCGCCACCATCCCCAGCTCCCCCACGGTTGAGTCCATCACCTCCAGAATACCATCCATCCATCTTGCCCTTGGTCGGCCCCTCTTCCTTTTGCCTTCCACTTTCCCTAGCATCAGCGTCTTCTCCAGGGTATCCTGTCTTCTCATTATGTGGCCAAAGTACTTCAGTTTTGCCTTTAATATCACTCCCTCAAGTGAGCAGTCTGGCTTGATTTCCTGGAGTATGGACTGGTTTGATCTTCTTGCAGTCCAAGGCACTCTCAGAATGTTCCTCCAACACCACAGTTCAAAAGCATCTATCTTCCTTCGCTCAGCCTTCCTTATGGTCCAGCTCTCGCAGCCATAGGTTACTACAGGGAATACCATTGCTTTAACTATGCGGACCTTTGTTGTCAGTGTGATGTCTCTGCTCTTAACTATTTTATCAAGATTTGACATTGCTCTCCTCCCAAGAAGTAGACGTCTTCTGATTTCCTGGCTGCAGTCAGTGTCTGCAGTAATCTTTGCGCCAAGAAATACAAAGTCTGTCACTGCCTCCACTTTTTCTCCCTCTATTTGCCAGTCATCAATCAAGCTGGTTGCCATAATCTTGGTTTTTTTGAGGTTTAACTGCAACCCAGATTTTGCACTTTCTTCTTTCACCTTTGTCATAAGGCTCCTCAACTCCTCCTCGCTTTCAGCCATCAAAGTGGTATCATCTGCATATCTGAGATTGTTAATGTTTCTTCCAGTGATTTTAACTCCAGCCTTGGATTCCTCAAGCCCAGCAAGTCGCATGATGTGTTCTACATACAGGTTGAATAGGTAGGGTGAGAGTATGCAACCCTACCGTACTCCTTTCCCAATCTTAAACCAGTCCATTGTTCTGTGCTCTGTTCTTACCGTTGCTACTTGGTCGTTATACAGATTCCTCAGGAGGCAGACAAGATGACTTGGTATCCCCATACCACCAAGAACTTGCCACAATTTGTTATGATCCACACAGTCAAAGGCTTTAGAATAGTCAATAAAACAGAAATAGATGTTTTTCTGAAATTCCCTGGCTTTCTCCATTATCCAGCGGATATTGGCAATTTGGTCTCTAGTTCCTCTGCCTTTTCTAAACCCAGCTTGTACATCTGGTAATTCTCGCTCCATGAATTGCTGGAGTCTACCTTGCAAGATCTTGAGCATTACCTTACTGGCATGTGAAATAAGTGCCACTGTTCGATAGTTTGAACATTCTTTAGTGCTTCCCTTTTTTGGTATGGGGATATAAGTTGATTTTTTCTAATCTGATGGCCATTCTTGTGTTGTCCAAATTTGCTGGCATATGGCATGCATCACCTTCACAGCATCATCTTGCAAGATTTTAAACAGTTCAGCTGGGATACCATCGTCTCCTGCTGCCTTGTTATTAGCAATGCTTCTTAAGGCCCATTCAACCTCACTCTTCAGGATGTCTGGCTCTAACTCACTGATCACACCGTGAAAACTATCTCCAATATTATTATCCTTCCTATACAGATCTTTCGTATATTCTTGCCACCTTTTCTTGATCTCTTCTGCTTCTGTTAGGTCCTTACCATCTTTGTTTTTGATCATACCCATTTTTGCCTGGAATTTACCTCCGATGTTTCTAATTTTCTGGAAGAGGTCTCTTGTCCTTCCTATTCTATTGTCTTCTTCCACTTCCGCACATTGCTTGTTTAAAAATAATTCCTTATCTCTTCTGGCTAACCTCTGGAATTTTGCATTTAATTGGGCATATCTCCCCCTATCACTGTTGCCTTTTGCTTTCCTTCTTTTTTGGGCTACTTCCAGTTTCTCAGCAGAAAGCCATCTTGCCTTCTTGGTTTTCTTTTTCTTTGGGAAGTTTTTTGTTGCCGCCTCCTGAAAAATGTTGCAGACTTCTGTCCATAGTTCTTCCGGGACCCTATCTACTAAATCTAGTCCCTTAAATCTATTCTTCACCTCCACTGCATATTCCTTAGGAATATTAGTGAGCTCATATCTAACTGATCTGTGGGTCTTCCCTATTCTCTTTAGTCTGATTCTAAATTGTGCAATAAGAAGTTCGTGATCTGAACTACAGTCAGCTCCAGGTCTTGTTTTTACCGACTGTATAGATGTCCGCCACCTTTGTCTGCAAAGGATGTAGTCAATCTGATTTTGGTGTCGACCATCTGGTGAAGTCCATGTATAAAGTCGTATTTTAGGTTGTTGGAAGAGAGTGTTTGTTATGCACAGTGAGTTGTCTTGGCAAAATTCTATCAGCCTATGTCTTGCTTCATTTTGTTCTCCCAGACCATGCTTGCCTGTAATTCCAGGTGTCGTTTGACTACCCACCTTAGCATTCCAGTCTCCTGTAATGAAAATAACATCTCTTTTTGGTGTATTATCCAGTAGGTGCTGCAGATCCTCAAAGAACTGATCTTCTTCTGCTTCTTCAGCATCTGTGGTTGGGGCGTATATTTGGATCACTGTGATGTTAAATGGCTTACCCTGAATTCGAATTGAGATCATTCTATCGTTTTTTGGATTGTATCCAAGCACTGCTTTAGCCACTTTATTATTAATTATGAAGGCTACTCCATTTCTTCTGTGGTCCTCTTGTCCACAGTAGTAGATCTGGTGGTCATCTGATGTGAAGTGGCCCATTCCAGTCCATTTCAGTTCACTGACACCTAAAATGTCTATATTTAATCTTGACATCTCACCAATAACCACATCCAATTTTCCCTTGCTCATACATCTTACATTCCAGGTTCCTATGGTGTGTTGATCTTTAGAATATCGGATTCTTCGTTCACCACCAGCACCGTCAGCCGCTAGCCTTCCTTTTGGCTTTGAGCTAGCTGCATCATCACATCTGGGGCTAGTTGAACTTATCCTCTGTTCCTCCCCAGTAGCCTTTTGACCATCTTCTGACCTGGGAGTCCCATCTTATGATGGTATACCGACATATCTCTGGTTGTACTGATCCATTTAGTTTTCACGGCAAGAATACTGTGGTGGGTTGGCATTACCTTCCCCAGGGATCGCATTTAGTCTGACCTCTCTGCCATGACCTTCCCGTCTTGGGTGTCCCTTCACGGTTTAGCTCATGGTTTCATTGAAGTGCTCAACCTCCAGCACCACGACATCTTAGCAATAACATGCTCATCATTAATATACAAGTCCAGTTCAAACTAAGTTTTCTCATTTGCAAAATTATAAATATTTTTATCCAAATTAAATATTTTTGTCAATTGCACATAAGTAAAACAATGGCAGGTGTAACCTTCCATTTCCAATTCTCCTCTTGTTTTTAGTTTAGGTTCTCCCTCAAGAAAAATAAATAATTTACCATAAGTCAACCATATTGGTTTCATTGTCATCTCTCTTCTAAAGAGGGCTTCTTGGGGTGGCAACCATAGAGGAACTTTAGGAAACAATCCCGCTTTATATCTATTCCAAACTCTCAGTATGGCACGCCTAATAAAATGATTTTTAAAATCTGTATTAACCTTAGCTTTCTCATACCACAAATAGCCATGCCATCCAAATCTCAGATCATGACCTTCCAGCTCCAATAACATTTTGTTTCTCAAAGTCACCCAATCTTTCATCTATACCAAACAACAAGCATCAAAGTATAATTTCAAATCAGGAAGTCCTAACCCTCCCCTTTCTTTAGCATCTTGTAACAATCTATATTTAATTTTTGGTTTTTCACCTTGCCATAGAAACTTATAAGAAATTTTTTGCCATTGTCTAAATGGTACATCACTTGTCAAAAATTTTATTGCTTGAAATAAAAATAACATCCTGGGTAAAACATTCAACTTAATCACAGAAATTCTTCCCAACAATGATAAATTGTAGTTTATCCCACCTTAAGAAATCTTTTTTAACATCATTCCATACCTTAACATAACCATTTTGAAACAACATACAATTCATGTTTGACAATTTAACCCCCAGGTATTTAACCCGTTTCTCAACTTTGAAATCCATCTTATTCATTAAAATTACTTGGTCCTGTATAGTCATATTTTTAACCAATGTAATGGGAAATATGAAAAAGGTTGCCTGGTGGACTGATGAAGAAGAAGAAGCTGTGGATAAGGGAAATAGCATATGAGAGAGGGTGAGTGGAATATATTGTATAATGTGTTTGTAGAGAAAAAGATAGCTAAAAAATATAGTCCATGAGGGTATCCTTCCCTCCCTCTCATAAAAATAGCTAAACAAGGAATCTCTGGTGGAGGGAATGGAATTAAAACTAAAAATCATGAAATGATTTTTGATGGAATGCTGGAATGTATTATCCAGAAAATTATATAGAAAGTATACTGATATGTTGAAGATGGGCTTGAAATGAATGTTATACTGTAAATGTTAGTGTCCAAGCCAGATTTGATGAAAAGGAAGTAATAAATGTTGTGAGGAGGCTGAAAAATAGTAATGCTGCAGGTGCATAAAGCATAACATTGTTTGCCCCCAAGGGAATAGTATGGTTGTTATGTATGTAACTTTTAGTTTAGCATTCAGCCTATTTAGATTTTTGGACTTGATTGTAGTGCTGAAAATCCACTTACAGAGATATACTATATGTTGAAGGAGAAGGTAGCTGGAATGGGGTCAGCTTGCAGATCAGTTTTTATAATGTTTGGAGAACAGAGATGTTCTGAGAATATAGTTTACAAAACACTGCAGAAAATGATACTTTAACTTGCAGGGTAAATTTGGTGATGTAGAGTTGTCCCTGTGCAAGTAGAAGTACAGGTGGTCCTCACTTAATGACCACTCATTCAGCAACCATTTGAACTTGTAATGGCACTGAACAAGTGGTACTTATGACCAGTCCTCAAAGTACCAACTGTCATAGCATCCCCGTCGTCACATGATCACAATCTGGGTGCTCAGGGCCCAGCTTGCAATTATGATGTCCAGTGGCACACGGTCATGTAATCACCATTTGCAACCTTTTTTGCCAGCTTCCTACAAGCAAAGTCAATGGGGAACCCAGCAGGAGGTCATAAATAGCAAGCACATGTCATCCTCACTTAACAACAGTTAGGGATTTGTTTACCAATGGCCACTGGGAAGTACCAGAACTGTCATCACTAAGCAATGCAGTCATGTGACTTGATTTATGACCATATCACTTAGCGATGGAAATTCTGGTCGCAATTGCTGTCAAGGACTACCTGTAGGACTTTTACAAGGAAGTGATTATCTACTGCCTGAATGCACAGTCCTACCTGTATCATGCTTGCCTTTTTCACTGTTATGTTATTATAGAATGGTTTCACTTTCTCTGAATATCATTATAGAGCAGTCCCCGGAATTTTGTTATATGAACAGCCTCACTGGCTGCAATTATTTCATTTAAGCCAACTCCATATGTTCATAGGAAATGCATGAGCTTTGATTGTTTGGCACAGGGACAATGTTGGCCTTTCTCACATTCTGTATCTTTGAGACTCTCCATAATACCATCTAATCTGCAGTCCTGAAATAATAGGACATCTGAGAATTACCATTGTTGATAGCTTTACTGACATATTGATTTGCTGCTCCATAAATCAACAAGGCATGCATGAAATGTAGAGATATAAAGTTAGTGTAAGAAGGAGGCATAAGCAGGAGAAATTCTTTATATATTTAGTTTATCTTTTTCTGAACATCAGCAAGATCTTAAAAGATAATAATAAAGGGCGGAGAGAGAGAAACTAAAGTTGTGTCCTCAAACTATTATATTTTATATTTGTTCTTATTCATACATATTCCTAGTGAAAACAGATTCAAATTAATCATAGCATTTGACACCTGTAGGATAATGGGCTATTTCCAATATACTTTATTTAGAATTTCAGTCACTGATATGAAATTACTATTAAAAAGTTAGGTTCCCCTTGTAAATCTGTTGGAATAAGACCCTTCCTTCTTCCCTCCCTCCCTCCCTTCCAAGCTTAAGTCATGCAAGTTCAAGAGCGCTCTTGAAAATAAAGCTCTTTGGGATTTCTCAGCAAAGTAAAAGGTGAATGACTGCAGTTTTGTCAACTGAACATTGCCTCAAACGAGGAACTTCATTCAATATACAGCCTTTCAATTACTTTCATTACAAAATTAAAACATTTCAGCATAGAGTAGCTTCTCTCTCCTGAGACTGATCAAAGCAAACTTTTCTGCATGACCCTTCACAGAAGGACGATTTAGAAAGTCAACCTTCTTCCTGCTGTTCAGGTATGTTAGCAACACCTGACAACCCAGATTTTGTGCTGCCGTGTCATTATTTTTTATCTTTTAACAGAAGGATCAAACAATCTTTGTCTTTCTCACCAAACACTGAACTCTACTTCAAACTCACTGCTGTGCTGAAGCTTTGTTAACTGCTGTTTTTTCTCCTCTCTGTGTCGCCCCTCTGCCCAATCAAGTGTCTACTTCAAAACAGTTTTGGCAGTGTTTGTGAAGCTATGACATAGAGTGTGACAGAGCAATCTTGTTTTCATATCTGGCGGGAAAGAATCAGGCAAAGTGAATTGTATGTAAATGAGCATCAGTAAGATCTGAATCATCAGGGATAAAGACAGACAGATTTATTGGCTTTGGTTTCTCTACCCTTTATTTTGTTAATAAATCTGGGCAAATTGGATATGCATAACTGCTCTGGCTAAATTGAATATGCGTAACTGTTCCCAACATGAAGGGGAGCATGCTGTATCTGTTTGCCACATTGCTTCTAAAGATGAAGAAGGAGATTGCCCAGGAAACATAAAAACAAAAGACAGAGATAAGAACTCTAATTTAGCCCCATGTACATGACTGAATACACAACCAATGTGTATTCAACCATGATTCAAACTCAGACTAAGCACTGAAAGACTTACGTGTAAAAATATTATCTACCATTTTCACCGTATCCTATGTTATATACCATATATGCATACAAATGTATATCTATGTGACAGATAGACAGACAGACAGAGCTATCGAGAAGCGTGTGCGTGCACGCGTGTGCGCGCGCACACACACACACAAACATATTTGAATTTTAAAGTGAGTCTGAGGGAAATAAATGTTTGTGTGTAAAAGAAAATTCTCTAAATTGTCCAAATTGTCCAAATTCAGTAAGTTTAGGTATTCCCACCATGGTTCTTATATCAGGGATCCTATCAAGGCAAAGAGATGGCAAAAATAATTCAATACCACAAGCTAGAAATGGGAGAATGTCAAGTATGCTTTCTGCCATTTCCTCTTTTTGTGGAGTCCATGGTGCTCTCTGAGCCTTGTTGTTTTCTTGCAGATGTTTCATTGCCAGGCTAGGCAACATCTTCAGTTTGAAAAGGGAGTGGGACTTGCTCTCTGTTTATATACCCTGGCTTGTCCTGCCTGTGTTGGTGGGGGTGTTGTACTCTCTTTGGTAGTACTTTGATTGGGTTGTTGTTTGCTGCTTGGTTGATTGACTGAGTTAATAGTTCCTTGATTAGGCTCTATTGTGTTGTTTGATTGCTCCTCTGCTGCTAATCTTGCTGTTAATCTTTGCCTATCTTGTTGATTTCCCAGTTGAAAGTATGGTCCATGTGCTTATAACTGCTGTAAAGAAGATTGGAAGCCACTTCTTTGTATCTTTTTTCATTCTTTTCTATTTTTTTTCTTTCTTTCTTTCACTTCTACCTTTCTCTTTAATTTCTTTCTTTCTCTTTCTTACTTTCTATTAGTTTGTGTTAGTTTTTATCTTCATTTTTAAAATATTTTAATAAAATTATTTTTAAAAATGTTGGAAATTATGTACTTTGGTTTCTACTGGATGACTATGAGTCTAATGGAAGACAAGTTACAGGTCCATTTAGCTTATGTAGTGGCCTATTTAGCAATCAGATCCATACCCAAACTGGAGGCAGAAGGTAACCTCTGTTATGTTAAACTAAAAAAAAACAACCTATCAGGTACTTTTGAGCACCTCCCACTCACCTGAAAAGGACAATAATACAATGGGGAAAGGGCTGTGCATTATTGGGCCTGCTGCATATCAGCCCAGAGAAAAGGAATGGGAAATATGTGGAGACCTGTATCATCAGTAAATCTGCCCACACTGTTATCCATAAAACGTAGATAAAATAACATGACACATTACCTCATTAAAAAAAACTAAGGTTACCACCCTTCTGAAACCTTTGGGGTAAGTCCTGTTACTTTTTGTGGGGCATATATGGTCACAAAAAATAAAAAATGAGGAGAAAGGAAAGGGTTTGTATAGTCGAAGGCTTTCACGGCCGGAATCCGATGGTTGTTGTGGGTTTTCCGGGCTGTGTGGTCGTGATCTGGCAGTTTTGGTTCCTAACGTTTCGTCAGTAGCTGTGGCTGGCATCTTCAGAGGACAGGAGCACAGCTAGAAGATTCTCTCTGTGCCCAAGTTTTTTTTCTTATAGCTCCATATTTCAGCCACTAATTCACATTATGAAATGTGAAAGATATATAATTTGAAAGATGGAGTTTCACAGGTGTCTTTAAAAATATCAAGCTAGTATCAAATATGTACTTATCTTTCCTTGCTCTTTCTGTTTTCTATTTTCTAATCTTCATCGTTTACTGAGTTTATTTCTTATTATAATCTGGTCCAAGAAATCCAAATCCAAGCTCATGAGAAAAAAGCCAAATGTTCCGTCCCTCTTAAGATCACTGCTCCAAACCAAGCAAACGAAGCTGCTTAAGGGGAATAAATGGCTATGACAGTGTAGCTTCAAGCCAAGCTCTCGTTCACTTCATCAATGAAAATATCTGTACATCACCCTGGGATCAGAATGAAAATGACTGAAGGCTCCCAGCATGCAATAGAATAAAACATTTCTAAGCCTCTGGGATATCACACTAGAGACATAGTGATACTGCTTATAAAGTGAGTATATTAGACAAATTATGAACAAAAGTATGTCTGTTGAGAAAAAATATTCAGAAAAATGCATTAACTTTTTTACCAATATTTTATTGATGTGGAAATGTAACGTTGAAATAATTATAGCTTTGTGAAAGCTCAAAGCTGCACATTCCCATCCCTATTACAATCTAGGGACAATAGATCCATGTGGAGAAATTGATGTCCCTGGCATGAGATCATGCCAATAATACATTAAGGTCTGGGATTGAATGCTGGTCAGATAGTCTCACATACTTACCAAAATTATCTTCTGGAAGATAAAAAATGCCTAGGTTTTGGCTGTATTATTGAACCAGAAGTAGGTGCCTAATGCTAAGGAAAAAAAGGAGAAGGTATCTGAGCTGTTGTTTTAGTGGCAATTCATCTTGTTTCCAATGTCTATTTCTTCTTTGCACTTGGGGAATTCTGTTAGCATCACCCTAAATTACATGCAGTCAGATTGTAATCACTGCCATTTTATTCCCATATCATCTTTCTTTGCTCTTACACTGGAGTCTTCTTAATTTCCATCTTCTTAATTTCCCTTCATTCCTCAGTATGGACCCCATCTGCTTTTTCCTGCCTCTGGCCTTGTCTTCATGAGTCATATAACAAAATGAAGTACTAACTCTGCTCTCTTCTAATAGTAGTCACATACAATAGCTGTTATAACTAGCATTAAGGGAATGTGGTCATTTGGATGTTTGCATTGTATTTATTGAATATTGGGAATACTTTTGGCATGTCTTAGGTGAGTTATTTGCTCTGAATATGTAATTCTCATCTATGAAACACTACCCTAAGAAACATATTCAGAATTGGGGGGGGGGCAGTGGGAGAGTGTTAATTCTGAAATTAATATACTTATTTTCCTTCCAACCAGTATCCCAACTTCTGACTGGCTAGCATGAATCCAGCTATATTTAGAACGTACGTATATGTAACTGTGTGTGTTTGTGTGTATGTGTGTATATGCTCTAACTCAATATAGTGACTCCAGTTCGGATTAGGATTGAACAATACTTTGGATTTGGAACAGGCACTCAATGTCAAACATTTCTGAGACCCTGAAGAATTAATTAACTTAGCAGAAAAAACTTTCAGCAAGTAAATTTCAGTGACCAGATATTGTGAATACAAACAAATATAACCCAGCAAAACATTTGCCCAGGATGAATTACTCTCAAATGAGGAAAGGGGAATTCAGTCAAGAGAACAATTCTTCCAGATGTCTTTGCTCTAAAGTTGCACAATTTTTGGAGGGGCGCTAATCCCTTAGTTCCATAGGCCCATTCAGTCTTCAGATTCCTTTGTCGGAATGGATACTTCAAATGATTTATATGCATGGTTACAGGCAGGATTTAGCCTGTTAAGTGTTGTTAAATTTAACATATGAGCATAATAATGTGGCGTGAATTAATCATGCACTTAGAAAACAATTGTGTGAATTAAGAGTTTTTCTAGCATGGATGTCTCAAGGCTGTCCTATTTTGAATGATCTGCCCCAGGACAATTAATTTTAAACAAGTAATTGCTAATAAATACTAAAATCTAGAGAGGTTGGAAATGTGTATGTTGTGAAATGCTTTGCTGAGATCAAGGAATGTTACCTGAGTAGATAAATTCTATATTACTAAGAACTTGGTGTCAAGATGACATCCTGCCTTGGTGCCAGGAAGGGACATTCTGCCAGATCACAAAGACTTGCAAACCCATGCAAGATACCGCAAGGAAGAAACGGCCAGACGTGTGAAATGCTGGCGACAAGCATTCATACAGCGATGAGCACTTCAGCACCTAGGACAGATCAAAGGGCGCTATTGTAATTTCAATGGATTCGGACTCAGGAACGACTGGGAATCAAAAGACAATGGTGGGGTGGTCGATTCACAAGTTCTCTGGGTGGGTGGGGGGAACCTGAGGATTTTAAACTGTCGGCTGCCAAAGCCTCTTTACTCAAATCTTTGACAGATGAAGGATCACTGGCTTTAATAAAGATTCCTTCATATTCCTAAGTGACTTGTGTAAGGACTTCTGATTTAATAGCCCAAGGATCGAGTTCATCACACTTGGTATGAATGCAGTACATTGGCCACGCTACCCACTAGTACCTTCTGCTTTTAAGTTGACAGTGAAAGATCATCTCAAATTATTATTGTGATGATGATCTTAGAATTATCATCAGGGTTTGAGTGAATTAGAAATGAATTTAATATAGGAATGAAAATGGCATCACTGTATCCCCATAAACTTTTTATGCTTGATCTTTTCATGTAGTTGTTTAATGGGCATAATAGCCTACTTAAAAGACAAGATAATTAGAGTAAGCCCTTGAAACAGACAGAATAGGACAGTGTTACTTAACTTTACAGTATTATGGTCATTGACCATCATTTTCTGCAATTATTATAAGATGTCACAAAGTACTGACCAAAAGCATAGACATTTGCTAAAATCAATAGAAATAAGTGAAATAATTCACTATAAATGCATATAATAAGATACTAAATAAACTAAATATTACAACTAATTAACAGGGTTATAAAACTACTTTGGGAAGACTAAATTGCTGCATAAATGTGTATGTGCATACCTGTCTGTCAATCTATATTATTAGATTCAGTGACTGGTAAAATACCACAGAGGCCTAAATGATAAAACAATATAAAACAAATTTTAAAAAGAAAAAATGTATTGTGTATTAATAGGATCATAACAACTATGGGACTAGTTTCCTGTGTAACACAAAGAAAGAAATTTTACAACTTTCCTAGAGATATTAGGGTTCCTGTACGACTGTAGGAAGCAAATGAAGTCATCCTCAGAACTAGTGAGATTGCAATTAGTAAGCACAGTCATAAGTGGGGGCGGGGGCTACAAGTTGCCATTAAACAGACATCTAAGAGTTTCAGGTCCTAGCAGGTCATAGGGGCAGTTCACTCTGCAAAAGGAGAATTATTATACATTCCTTCCAAAATTGCAGAGGCATTGAAGTGGATTAAGGAATAACCTGTGCAGCATTGGGCAGGTAATATGAATAGATAATTTCCTGGCATGAAAGTGTGGATGACCTAGTTTGCCCTCCTGTACCTGAAAAGCTATATGTGAAGCATCCACTGCGAGATAGCAGTTCTAACTTAGTAACCCTATGGTCAAGAGGGCTGTACCTGAGAAGCCACACTGGTGTAAATCACTCTGGATTCTTGCTTTTCAGAAAGAGGAAAATTTATTGAGAAGAACCATGGCAGCCAGGGAGTCCTTAGAAAAGTGAAGTTTGAGCCAGAAATAAAGCTGGCCTATACAAGCCCACCCTAATTCCAGCTTGTATCATCCCAGTTTCTAAATGAAGTGCTGTATTCAAGATGCAGCAAGGTACTTGGAAATGTGCTCTTAGGAATCTGGAGTGGATGATATCTAAGGGCGTTAAGTTACTATATACACATACCTGGAGCTATATAACAACTGGGAAATATAATTAGCTTTAAAGAGCTTTATGGTCACAGATAGGTTCTTGCCTCCTTTGGTATGAAAGAAACCCATTATGGCTTTGGCAATGTTGTTAATCTTATTGGGAAAAGATTTAATTTATTCCCGCCAGACTTCTGAGGTTTAGAATACTATGCCAAGATAGTATTGAAGTATTTGAAGATGAGGCCTGTTTATGAGATTATTGTTTCTGCCATTGATGTTTGTGACATCCCAGCCTCTTTATCAAGACTTTAATTTTGGTTTTAGAATAGTTCATTATAAGATTTTCTTCCCTGCAGTAATCCACAAGTGCCCACAGAAGATTTCTTTGGAGGCCAACTTGGTTTAGAGAAAGGATGGCCACATTATTGGCATATTGAAGTACAGCCAGCTGTCCATTATTAGGTTTGGGAGTGGGGAGCTTGCTTAAGGTCTTGACCATTGAATTCACATAGATATTGAGAGGGGGGGATCCTTTTGGGGTGGTGATGCCTGCAGAGGAATGGCTGCTGCTACCATATCTAATTTGTGTAATGGTGTTTTCACGCCGGAAAAGTAATCTGTGCTCCACAGAGGAATGTAACTGCTTCCATCAGAGTCTTTCTCTGGGACTGGAATTGAAGGCTGATTGTAAATCAATGAAGGCAACTATAGAGAGTGGGAATAATCCTGTAGAAACTGTAGAATGGCACATGGCTCCATCATTGCCCTGCCCTCCCTCAAGCCCACTGGTTCATTGGTAGAAATTTCTTTTGCTCTAGCCAATCCAGAAGCTTATAGAAAAGAAAGCTGGCATACACTTTGCTGGGAATACTTAGGAGGCTAATCAGATGATAATTGGAAGCGTCCATGCTGTTACCGTTCTTGAAAAGTGAAACAGGAATAGTTGCAATCTTTAGGCATTTGGAATGTGTTATTATTATGTGTAAATTAGGAAGCCAAAGGAAGAGCCAACTAATTAACGTTGCTTTTAACTCTCTGACAGGTATCAGGTCACTAATAGGAGATTTCCCCTTTTTTTTTTAATTGATTAACTAGTTTAACGATTTCTAAATGAGTGACTGGTGGCAAGAGGGGAATGTATTTAGCAACTTAGCTTGAGGCAAAGGGTGAGTGGAAGAGAGCATGTATCATGTGCTATAAAACTCTTCCCACTCTTGAGTATAATCTTAATTACAGGCCAGGCCATCCTACTGGTTTAGGTGCTTGCAATTACTTCAACAAAAACAACACAAAGTGGCATTTCTATCCTTCATAGTTTGAAAAAGTTGTTCCAATTATTTTGTGTAAATAATTGCTGCCTTTTTCCCCACCAGGATAGTACTGGGTTTTTTTGTTTGTTTGTTTTGTTTTGTTTTTCCAAGGACAGTGCTGGACTAGCAACTCTTTCAGTTACCCCTGGCGAAGCTTTTGTTTTACCCAGCATGATTGATTGATTGATTCTTTCTTTCTTTCTTCCTTTCTTTCTTTCTTTCTTTCTTTCTTTCTTTCTTTCTTTCTTTCTTTCTTTCTTCTTTCTTTCTTTCTTTCTTTCTTTCTTTCTTTCTTCTTTCCTTCTTTCTTCTTCTTTCTTCTTTCTTCTTTCTTTCTATTTCTATTGCCACTCCATCTCCCCTGAAGTGGACTCTGGGTGGCTTACAACAGTTAAAATAGATAAAAAACAGTGCAAATCCAAAAATATCATATATCATATAAATATTAATAAATTAAATATAAAATCCAAGGGGCGATAAGATTGTACTTAAAAGGGCTCTATGGCACCAGCCATCCCCAGGAGGAGCTGTTCCTGTTCCCATCTCAGGCCAGGCAGCAGAGCCAGGTCTTTAAGTTCTTCCGGAAGGTCAGGAGCAACGGAGCCTGCCTCATCTCCAGGGGCAGAATGTTCCAAAGGGTGGGTGCCACCGCAGAGAAGGCCCACCTTCTGGACACTTCCAAGTGAAATTCCATTACTGACGGGATCAGCAGCATGCCCTCTCTGCATAACCGAGTGGTATGGTTTGAAATTATGGGGATGAGACGGTCCCTCAGGTAGCCATGCCATGTAGGGCTTTAAAGGTAATAACCAACACCTTGAATTGGACCCGGAAACATACTGGCACCCAGTGCAGCTGGCGCAGCAGAGGTGTCACATGTGCCGATCTTGGGGCACCGATAACTGCGCGCGCAGCTGTGTTCTGGACCAGTTGAAGCTTTCAGATACTCTTCAAGGGTAGCCCCATGTATAGCACATTGCAATAGTCTATATGGGAGATGACGAGGGCATAAGTGACTGTACGAAGGGCCTCCTGATCCAAGAAAGGGTGTAACTGGGGCACAACATGAACTTGTTATGCCTTTCTCTTTTTGAAACCACATTTTACTTTGTCTTGCATTTTCTTAACTTAATATTTATGAATTTAAACTCTCGAGCTGCGATTTAAAAGCACGGGTGCTATGGGTAGGAAAAAGGACCTGGAACTTTGAAACTGGAAAAGGCAGGAGATCAAATGAAGCCTAATGAGCTTCTCACGTCAAAGGTGTCTACTGAGGACTTAATCTCATAGAATCCCATGAACAGATCCTAAGTGGTCTTCTAGCAATCAATGAAACACCAAACTCTTCTCTCCCTAATGAAGATGAT
The DNA here is from genome assembly GCA_023362775.1 of Charina bottae. Lineage (NCBI taxonomy): Eukaryota > Metazoa > Chordata > Lepidosauria > Squamata > Charinaidae > Charina > Charina bottae. The sequence continues at coordinate 20,199,042 of JALMGJ010000004.1, read as the reverse complement.
GTACTCCTGTGGAGTGATGCCTTCCAGGAAAATGTTGACTCTGGTTAGTGTACTGGCCATTTCGAAGATAGCATTTGTACCAATGTCTTTAATGTTGCTGCAGCTGGCCATTTAAATAACACCCTAGCTACAAAACCTCCACCAGATTTTTTGGCTAAATATTGTCTCTTTACTACACAGACTGTAATAGCCTTGTTTGAGCAATTAACAACTATTCCTGTAAAAACTGATGACCCGAAGAAAACATTGGATGCCCGTATTGGATTGTCTTCAGAGATACAGAATGCAAATTACTCCCAACAAGATTCGATGCCGGATATCCCATTAACTGATTAGCAACCTGTAAACAGCAAATGTCATACTTTCTTAATACCAGATAATAAAAAGGACTCCACCCTCATATATCAACATAAGCAATTAGTTCTGTCTCTTCTCAATAACAGCATTAATGCAGGAAGATGAGCTTCCAGAACTTCTGCTCATTTTTTTCCTAAGCCAAGCACTTGATTGACCTTGTTCATACTAATTGGCTCTCCACTATGATTGGGATTCAGTTGTTCTGCAGCAATCCAACTATACTATTGATGCTTTTAAAATAAGGGCCACTCTAAAGGCTCTAGGAATTACCCCCATTCTGGTGTTCACTGAATAAAATGTGAGACCTCTTCTGAATAATATTTCATCTGTTCATATACTCTAAAATGTTGTATCTATGTTGGACAAGCTTCTTCTATCTTATCTCCAACCTTGACAGCAGGGAGGGTAGCTAAATGTTCCACCAACACAAGGAAAATGTGTTGCACACAACCAGTGTGCTTCTGGGTGCAGTTCAAGGTGTTGGTTATGACCTTTAAAGCCCTACATAGCATGGGACCAGGTTACTTGAGGGACCGTCTCATCCCCATAACTTCAAACCATCCCACTCGTTCATGTAGGGAGGGCATGCTTCGGACCCCGTCGTCAAGGGAGTTTCATTTGGCGGGGTCCAGAAGGTGGGCCTTTTCCGTGGTGGCACCTACTCTCTGGAACATTCTGCCCCCAGAGGTGAGGCAGACCCCATCGCTCCTGTCCTTCTGGAAGAATTTAAAGACCTGGTTTTGCTGCCTCGCATGGGATGGGAATGGGAACAGTTCCTCCTGGGGATGGCTGGTGCCATAGAGCCCTTTTAAAATAACATCTATTGCCTACTGGATTTTATATTTAATTTATTAGTATTTTAACGGTTAGAATTGTATTTTATATTGTAGTTATATTTATAAATATTAATTGTTGTATTGTAAACCGCCCAGAGTCCCCTTAGGGGAGATGATGCGGTGATAAAAGTTGAAGGATAAATAAATAAATAAAAATATCACTTGGTCCTTTTGAAAGTGAACTGATTAACTCTTACTAAAGACAAACAAAGATATAATCCAAAATTAAAGGGCTTGCACAAGCAGTGAAACTGATCCAAGAGACAGCAAAGCTGCCCTAGTATACTTAAAGAAAGATTCCAATCTTACCTATAACACAGAATGACAATTAAGGACAACAGAAAAATGACTAGATCAAAGGCACTATCCTTCCATTCCCCAAATATAATTTTGATCTTATGTTGGATATCAGGAATTGATCTGACTAGACTCTTGAGCTCCATCAGCTCCTTATCAAGAACTCTGCAGAAGCCTTAGCCACATACAGTATAATGCTGTGATACATAACCATCAGAGATCATTATCCAGCCCATCAGCACTTCATGAGCAAACCCTCCTGTCTCGGGCAGAAATCCTCATTTGATCAGAACTGCATGCAAGTCGGTATAGATTTGGTGACAACTTTCAAAGTTATATATTCAGTAATACTCCCACTGCCTTAAAAGATCTAACCCCCATAAGGAAATAAATAGATGATAGATAGATAGATAGATAGATAGATAGATAGATAGATAGATAGATGATAGATAGATAGATAGATAGATAGATGATAGATAGATGATAGATAGATAGATAGATAGATAGATAGATAGATAGATAGATAGATAGATAGATAGATAGAATGTGCTAGGTATTTATTATTTGTTCATGGGGTGGGAAGTTTTTGGAAGAAAAGATGGAAGACAGAAAATTTGCTAATATATCCTGGAATTACTGAAGCTGAATGGCAGAACTAAGTAGCTGCAGACCCCATCAGTCTGCTTTTGTTAGGTTTAAGGAAGCAATGCTGACTTCAGAACAGCCATGATCTATTAAGATGGATTACAATGTAGAGAAGAAGAAAAATCAGCATTGTGCAAGGTGATAGATTCAGTGGCCTAAATAATGTAGCTCCTTCTAACTCTGTTGAAGTATGGTTCTAGAAAGACCTGAGGAGAGGGAAATATAATAGCCAGTATAATAATCCTGGATTGTTTGGGAGAATGTGCTTCACAAAGCAATGGAACAATAATCAGCACAATACAAACATTTTATGAACTGAGGTGGGATAATGTATATATTTGCCACATGTGCCATTATGTTGATAGCATTGCTGGAAAATGTGATAATCCCATCTTTGAATGTTATAAATGGGCTTCAGAGTTGATTTTAGGACTATCATTCTTTCTACTTTACTGATTCTGATGGAGATGACAAGATCTGTGACTCACTGCATTGGATTGGTATTTTGAATTTTGTCTACAACAGAGACTGGGGTGATGGTGGTAAGTTTTGGGATGATCACACAGGATTACAATTTCTACTGAGATTGTTCCAATTGTTTTGTCAATGTAGTTCTAATATCATAGTCTCATCTTTTATATTACTTTCTGTTAACCCCTTGGCCATTTATAAGTACTCCAATATTTTATTATTCTATTCTCTGAACAGTGATATTTCTAAGCCAATTTGTCTTCAAGTTCATAATCTTATATGTTCTTCAAGTTCAAATTATTTTCTCTATCAAGATGCTTTGCTTTTCAGACACTGTATATTGGTAAACTGATCAATTTGCTTCTGCTCTATTGGGTTATGAAAATGCAAATCCAAATTCAGACTAAATTATTCGTTCAGTCGCTTCCAACTCTTCGTGACTTCATGGACAAGCCCACGCCAGAGCTTCCTGTCAGCTGTCGCCATCTCCAGCTCCCCCACGGTCGAGTCCGTCACCTCCAAAATATCATCCATCCATCTTGCCCTTGGTCAGCCCCTCTTCCTTTTGCCTTCTACTTTCCCTAGCATCAGTATCTTCTACAGGGTAGCCTGTCTTCTCATTATGTGGCCAAAGTACTTCAGTTTTGCCTTTAATATCATTCCCTCAAGTGAGCAGTCTAGCTTTATTTCCTGGAGTATGGACTGGTTTGATCTCCTTGCAGTCCAAGGCACTCTCATAATTTTCCTCCACAGTTCAAAAGCATCTATCTTCCTTAAGTTCCAGGTCTCACAGCCATAGTGAGACACTATCATAGCCATATTTACTATGGGGAATACCATTGCTTTAACTATGCGGATCTTTGTTGTCAGTGTGATGTCTCTGCTCTTAACTATTTTATCAAGATTTGTCATTGCTCAGACTAAATTATCAGAGTAAAAAGGCTTTCTCTGTTGTGGTGCCTGCCCTATGGAAGTGCATACCCCCTGAGATCTGAGGGCCCCAAGCCTGCTGTCCTTGTGGAAGGCTATGAAAACCTGGGTTTTCCCTCAGGGGCTGGGCCAGGATGTTAGTTGAGCCCAGTATAGGTGTACTTGCGAGGTGAGTCTTTTATGGTGCCTTGGTTATTCTATCAGAGTTATTTTAATTTTGTTTTGTATTTTGTGATTAGAGTTTTTTATTATACTTGTGTGGATTGTTGTTAGCCATCCATGGTTATGCCATATAAATTCTTTACATAAATAAATACATATTCACAACTGTCCTGTGAAGTAAGTGAGATGTGAAACATTGGTAGCAACCAAAAATATGGAACTCTAAGAGCACTACTTCCCCCCTCTCCCCTTTTCTGAGTTTTGTTACTGGCTTTGAGTTCTTCTTCTTCCTCTTTTGAAAAGAGAAGATTATCAGGTGAAAGAAAAAGAGATAAAGTCAGCACTGTGATTCAAAGCTGTTTCAGAGCTGTCTGTCCCTGTCGGTTTAAAAATAATATTAAAGACTGCTGTTTCTTCCTGTCTGCTTGGAACAAGCATTTATCCTGAGTTCACCTATCTTTATAGCAAGCGTTACCTGTAGGGCTTGTGAGTGGAACTTCAATAGGCTTCACGGCAGAGAAAAATATCATGAAAAATAAAGGCCAGATAATACAATCCAAAATCTACATTAATCAGGGTTTACAAGTAAACTACTTCACTGATATATTGCCATCACTTCCATTGTACCCTGATAATTCTGACGTTTATGCAAACAGCTGTCCTAAGTGCATGAGTTCTTCATACAGATTCTTCTCCATTTTTTTAGCAAATTGTCTTGATGAACTATGATCAAAATGGCATGACTGAACTGATTCAAGGTGGGAAACGAAAACCGTAGTACTTTTGCATCTGATGAATATTTTTGTCTCCCTGTTATGTCATCCAGAGTTATCCTGAACAAATGAATGAAGGCAATAAATGAAACTACAGCATATTGGTAATTGCTGTATTAGTTACATTATGAGGTTTAACTTATTCTGCAGCCTTTCATTATTTATAAAAAGAGAATCACATTGTGATTTAAGAAAAAGCAGTTAATTTAATGATGCTGCCAATTTCAGATTCAGAGCATGACATCTCAAAGAGATTGCTTTTGTGTAAATTTTCGTAAATCCCAGACAGATCTGAATCTAAGATGATCCTAGATTACTAGTACTACTGCTCATTCAGGAATTCATTACTGGGAGAGACCAGAATCAATCAATTTACAATTAATGGGGACAAAAAATAACTGCGCACACTCCTAATGTCATCACAGCAAATCAAGAACAGTGTTAATGTGCCCAAGTTGTAGGCATTTCGAACCCCATGAACTGCTGGGATTAGCCCTTAAAAACTGGAAAGTTCCTTCAAAATAAGTTTGGAAGGAAAGATATACTGGGATTTTAGCAGCTTTATAAGGATATGGTCATTCAAGCTTCAGTTGGATCCTTTTGTTAAAGCTAGAGGTGTCTGCAGAAAAATAAAGTGTCCAGCACCTTGTTGAAGATAATTTGGACAGGATGAAGAGGAAATATGAAACCCAGGAGGAATTGCTTATGTCTCCCTGGAGTAAGAAGGAACATTAAAATAAATCAGATATGTATTTGGTTCTATTTCTTAATATATTTGTGATTTCAATCAGGCATTTTGTTCACCTTAGGTCTTTGCAAGTTTCATGTCAATCAAGTATCCCAGGGAGAAGTTACTTATGGATATTAATGTATATGCCTCTCACAGTATCCAGTGCTTTAGAATTAACTTTCACTTGGACCAAATGGAAGCTAGTGAAAAGATACATACCTGGTGGCAGAAACTGTGCAAGCAACATATTATAGATTCTGACAGTATGGCATAAGTCATGACCCACCAGCCACATCCTTAGGGCCCAGCAGGTCATGGAAGTGGGTTTTTTCCCCCAATCTCAGACTAGAAAAATCCAATTTAGAACTTGATTGGCTTCCATGGATACATTTAGCTTCCTGAGTCATAAATTAGAGAGGCTAAGCTGGGGCAGAAAACTCTGGACATAGCTGAACTGGACCTTCCTTCCTTCCTTCCTTCCTTCCTTCCTTCCTTCCTTCCTTCCTTCCTTCCTCCCTCCCTCCCTCCCTCCCTCCCTCCCTCCCTCTACTACCTAAAATCAAACTAACTCTAGGCAGCCTCAAACATTAACAACTTTAAACTCCAAAATCAGTAACAACATATCCAAAGTAAAATTGCCTTTCAGATGTTTTTTGCATCTCAGTATTTCATCACCACAAAGTCATCCTACTTTCTTGGAATTCTTCTTGATGTGAACTGAGCAACTGCTATACCCAATCATCTCTCTCCTCCTGATTGAGGAGCTTTGCACAAAACATTTCTATCCTTAATTTGACATTTATGTGAAAATGAAACTCCTATTGGCAGCGTAATAAAAGCTCACCATATCTTTAGAGGGCTATAGAGAGAATTGTCACAGGGGATGGTATCCATATCTTTGTTATCCCTTTGAGGAGGCTCTGATTTAGAGATAGAGATGATTTTTAGCTTCACAGCCTAGATTTTAGCTTCACAGGTAGCATCTGGATGGATGCTTAATGGCAAGTTCTCATACAGATTTCTCCAAAGTAGCTTTGCCACTTAATCTAAAATTGAAGGTGTCTTTCAGGATGGATGATTGTTCTCAGGTCCATCCTCCCCCCCCCACACACCTCCATTGCACATTCTGCCTTAGTGCATTTAACAACAATATAGAATATGAATTATAAGAAAGGGGAATTCTTAATATTTCAGACAATTAATCCACATTCTAATTATACTGCATTATTCCAGGAATGTTTTTTAATGCTTGAAATTGTCATTTGTCCCAGAATCTGTGTTAGAGATATATGGCACAGTTTGTATCTCACACATGTGAATCTCTTATCCATTTAATAAGTCGATTTCATGTTTCTAAACTATTCCTGGTGGTAAAAAATAAATGTGATTGTGAAGAACTGTCAGGTTCCAGTGTGAATCCTGCCATGTGCTTTCGCAGATACATGTCAACCAGACTTCAGATGGGAGGGGGGGCACATTCCAGGAGCCGCGCCAGACTGTTGGAGCCTGTTTTGCAGATCGTCAAGGTCGTCCACCTGCACGAGTGAGGAGGGGGCTTGAACGGAGTGGGAAAGTAACAGACAATGACATCATGGGACGCGAAGAGCATGGGGGGGAAAGCTAAATTAAATCTTTTGGCGGGAAACATCATTTGGGATTTTGAGAATGCTTTGATTTACATGTAACCTTAATAAAGCTTATTCTGTAATTCAAAAGAATTGCATGGAGAAGCAATTATTGAGGCATTGAAATCAGGGTCATCACAGAAACTCCATAAGGAACTTTTAAAATTGGGTGAAAATTCAAACAAATGGCAAATGCAATTCAATTTAAGTAAGTACAAATTCAGAATTTCTTTTCAAGAGTGCACGTCTGAGAAGTCTGTTACTAACCAGGAAAAAGATCTTGGAGTCATAGTGGACAGTGAAATGAAGATGTTAAGTCAGTGTGCAGCATCTGTGAGAAAGGCAAATTGCATGCTAAAGAAAAGAGACTGAAAATAAAAAATGCCAGTTTTTTAATGCCTTTATAGGTACACTTGCCTCTGGAGTTCTGTGTACAGCTTTTTTTGCCACACCTTAAAAAGAATATAATACAACTAGAAAAAAAGCAAAAGTAGGCAATCACATTTTTCATGGGACTTTTTTTCCCTACAAGAAAAGGCTAGAACGTTTAGGACCCTCTAGCCTGGAAAAGGGGGGTGGGTATACATGATTGAGATGTATAAAATGAGGCTTAGCATGAAAAAAGCTGAGAAACTTTTTCTTCATTTCTCAGAATATAGGACACAAGGCCATCAATGAAGCTGATGGTAAGGTTTAAAAAAGGCAAAAGAAAACACGTCTTCATACAGCACATAGTTAAGCTAAGAAATTCTTTACTGTAAAATGTGATGATCGCTGCTAATTTGCATGGTTTTTCAATAGGTATTGGATAAAATAATGGATGTCATGTCTATCAAAAAAAAATTCGTCTTGAAGAGTCAGTGTTATCTCTGGGTTATGACAACATGTCTCCAAATATAACTTACAGGGGAACAATGATAGAAGATTTGTCTTCATCTCTTGCTTGCAACTACCCTGGAAGCATCTGATTGGCTACTATGAGAACCTAAATGTGAGATTCTTGGTGTGATCAAGCAGGACTGTTCTTTTCTTATGTTCCATCTAATTTATGCACTGTTGTGCAAATTGAAACATGGTGAAAATGGAAATTTATTTTATATGCCACTTCCTTTAGCACATGCATTTTTGTACATAACTTTCTGGGTTGAGAATTGTGCCACAAAATTTGGAGAACTGCATAATATGAAAGTGTTCTGACCTCCATATTGAAAAGGGTTTTTTAAACATATTGATTGAAATGAAACTCTCTGGCATCCCTAGACTGGCATTCACATGATACTAATGTTCTTCTTCATATGTGTGCATCTCCCATTCCATGCACACCTTCAATTCCAAAATACTGTAGATAATATTTCTTACATAACAGGAAAGTACATTTTCCAGATCCAGTGCAAAGTGTTATATTTTCTCTATGCATAGAACCAAGATGCAATCAGGCAGTTTCCAATCTATGACAGAATGACATTAAAAACTGTCATATATACTGTCAGGCATTTGATATGTCTAGCTCAGAATTGTTACCATTCACTAGAATTAAAGACTTTCCAGAGTTTCAGATACTAATTTTTTCACAGCTCTACTGCAATGCTGAGAATTGAACATAGGGGACAGATAACTCAAGATAATTATTATAATCTTTGACTGTGTGTCTCTAATTGTTTATTTTACTGTTTTATTAATGGGTATTGTAGTCAACACATTTCAATTATAGATTTTTTCCCCTGCAATTTTGGCATCTCACTTGACAATCTTCTTTTGTGACACTAATAGTGTAATACAAAAAGTAACCTTTTAGTACTATTCTAGACAATGAATGTACAGTAATTGATTTCAAATAAGAATTATAAAAATACAAGTTTTTTTTTCCTCTCCCCACCCCAGCATATTATATAGTAGCATGAAAAGAAGTTCCAATTATTTTTTCTTGGAATATCTAAATTGAATGGCTGAATGGCTGTTGAATAAAGCCTAGCTTTCAAAACTCAGCTCTTAGTACAGAGCAATATATGTTTAACTGATAAATAAAATGAATGAGATCATTTTAAGGACATATGAAAGATTTACAATAGAGAAATGTTCAGTGGTTTGAGTATCTTCATTAAAGAAAAGCTGTTAAATATTTTAGATTAAGTAAGTACAGCAAGATGATTAATGGCATAAACTGAAGCTGATCAAAACCAAATTAATGCAGATCATTAGAAATACAAAACAAATTTGGCTGCTGACTGGATGCCAACCAAATAATATGAATAATCCCAATGTTCAGGACCATTGGCTTGCTCAAATACCTCTAATTAGTATTTCTATTTATCTTATTAAGATAATAGTAAAATTATTGATCACAATAGTTAATGTTGCAAAATCTAAACCCTTTGTAATGCAAAAAAATGCTTTTGCAATTATCATTTTCCTCTCCTTTGCATGCTCTCAATTTGACTCAGGAACTCTTACTGTACCCACAAAAACTACTCAGAAGAATTTTCAATCAGGGCTAAAAAAACATTTTTTTTCTGGAAACAGATATTTGAGGTCTACCTAAATGCACTCTTGTGCAAGAGCTGAGAAAACAGTTCTAGGTCAGCCATAAAGATGCTGGCATATTCTATGCTGCTCCACAGATTTGCAGGTATATGTTATAGACAAAGGGGAAATAGTTATGGATGAGTATAAAGTCACATGGTTTAATTTAATTTAATTGTAATGAATTCAATTTAGGCACTGCCTGTTTCCAAACTGATTGTGGACTGCGTACAATAAAACAAGCAGAATAAAAATATATAGAACAATTATGAATGAAATAAAATGGCAAGGCATTCTGTGTTGGCATCAGTGACAATAGTCTTGATGGCTTGAAGTCCACATTTGTGGGAGATGTTGCTGTATAATGTGTCAACATCCATGGTGGCTAAAATGGTGTTGCTAAGGAAATTACTCATGGAGTACAGTCTTTTTAGGTAGTCTGTAGTGTCTTTTATGTAGCTGTAAGTGCTGATGGCATAAGTTTGAGTAGAGAGCTGATATTCCAGTTATGATGGTTCCAAAGCTTGAGACAATGGAATGACTGTGTTGTCTGAATTGTGTATTTTGGGAAGTAGGTATTTTATTTATTTATTTATTTATTTATTTATTTATTTATTTATTTATTTATTTCCCTGCCTTTATTACTTTTATAAATAACTCAAGGTGGCAAACATACCTAATACTCCCTCCTCCTATTTTTCCTACAACAGCAACCCTGTGAGGTGAGTTGGGCTGAGAGAGAGTGACTGGCCCAAGGTCGCCCAGCCAGCTTTCATGCCTAAGGTGGGACTAGGACTCTCAGTCTCCTGGTTTCTAGCCCAGCACCTTAACCACTAGACCAGACTGGTATGAGATGCATGGTCAGGACTTCTGGGATGTCTCCATGAAGACAGAGTTTTGTGTGTCCTTAGGAAATTCTTTCCATTAGATTGCATATTTTTTGGCTGAATTGTTGCTGTGGGATTGGAGGTTAGAATGTGGTTTCAAAGAGTTGCTTCTCAGCTTCCTTGACACCTTATTTCTAATGAGAAGTTTCCCTCCTTTGTCAGCTTGCTTGATTATGATGTCGAGTTATTTTGGGGGCCTTGGATGTCATTCTGCTCTGCTGAACTTGTTGTAAAAGGAGATGGATGGTTGGAAGATTATTGATGACTGTGGCTTTAGCATATTGGTGAAAGCATTCAGTGTAGAAATTCAATTCAGTGCTGCTGTGTCCATGCGGTGTTTTATTTTTCTTTCTTTCTTTTTTTCCTTTTGATGTATTTGGGAATTTGTGTGATTTATAGATGAGTGTTGTCCCAAGATGTGTTGGACTAACAATGACTCTATAACTGAGTCTTGTTTCTTACCTTGAAAGAATTCCTTAACTCCCAAGCAGCAAAAAAATGTTTTACAGTCCCCAGATAATTGCATATGTGGGTTTAGTAGGACAGAAGGATAAGCCTTATGCAAACCGAATTCTTTAACTTGGCTGAGTATGTGGTTAGATAGGTTCACAATATTGTGTGGCTTCTGTGGAGTGCTTCCATTATGTTGAGTGGAAGTTTGGACAACCTGTTGTCTTTCTTCAAGGAGATGAGTTCTACAGTGTAGGTTCATTGTCTTGTCTTGAGAAAGTTCTGACATAGTAGAAATTCCAGGGTAAATATTTCATCCTAATTTAAATCCTACATCAGTTTAGTCACTGTTGTATGTGTCAGGGGACTTTGCAGAAAACACTGCTATGAGAAACAGCAGGAGAATTCTGCTTTTCACTCAAAGATAAAGGAAGTTGAAAAACTTGACAAAACTTAAATATTTTATTTTGTTGTGCAGAACACTTTTCCATTGAACATTAATTAGCCTCAGCAAAGAACTTTATCCAGCAACAAAAAGAGACAGAATTTTATATTATGAGCTGAAAAACTGGTAATGATGCACCAATTTAGATAATTTCTCATTCATGTTCTCCAGAAAGTGTAATATAAATATTATCCACTTTTGTTTAGTGTATTTGGTGAGTGGATAAAGCCTAGATACTAAAAGGTGTCTGAAAATGTGGCTGTTATGTTCAAACAGACTTGTACACTCAGATATAGATAGGAATGCACTGTTAATACTACATACTAATTAATTTTATGTAGAAGCTTTATTGTGGGTTATGTTATGTTGGTTTTGTTTGTTAACTGCTGAAATCTTACTTGCAGCAGTGTAGAAATCCAGTAAATTAATTTATAAATTATATATTATATTATTTCAACTTATATATATGCCCACCTTGCAATTTTGACCTTGGGCAGTAAACATAGGATTAAAAACCAACAAGAACAACAAAAGCAAAACCAATAAATTGGAACCTGGTGGTGTCTCCCCGAGGGGGTTGGGACTTTCCCAGCCACCATCCTGAGAACTACTGGAATCGCAATGGGGAGTACGGCTAAGCCCTATGATTTTGCTGAATCTGATGGCAACCGAACTGGAAGAAATCCTTGCCATGTCTGACTGTGGAGGAGCATGTAATCTTGGTCAGGGAAGTGTTAAAGAGACTGCTCAAAGCACAGCTATATGCAAAACTATCAAAATGTGTGTTTCACAAAGACCAACTAGACTATTTGGGATATAGAGTATCCAGTAAGGGAATTGAAATGGATCCTGCAAAAGGAAAGAATGTGCTAGTGTGGGAACCACCAAAGATGAGGAGGCAGTTACAGAGTTTTTTAGGGTTTGCAAATTTCTATTGGCAATTTATCCTGAACTTTGCCCAAATAGCCTTACCACCAACTGATCTATTAAAGCAGAGCTTTCCAAACTGTGTGTTGCGACACAAAAGTGTGTCCCCACACACAGCGTGGTGTGTCGCCACACCACCTGGAAGTGGCGGCGCGCGCATGCACGGCGGCCACCATGCACGTGCGCACCGCCACACGCCCCCGCGCTGCCGCACACACCCCCACGCCGCCACCGTGCGCGCCCGCGCCGCCGCACACCCCCCTGTGCCACCACCGTGCGCACGCGCCGCCGCCACTGCCACTGGTGTGTCGCCAGCGGCAGCACTTTGGAAAGCCCTGTATTAAAGACTAAAGAGAAAAAAGAGCCTCAGAAAGTGAAAACAACGGTGCCGGTGCTGAATTGGACAGCAGAATGTTAAAAATGCTCTTCACAGCCGAACCTATTCTAAAACACCCAAATCCCCTCCAGCCTTTGATAATACAGGCTGACAACCCTGCGCTTACATTTCCCATAAATTTACAGAAACAGAAAGGCAATGGCATGTTTGGGAAAAAGAAGCCTTTGCTGTATGCCACACCCTTGTAACTTGGAGACACCTATTAGAGGGTCCCCCTCACCCATTCGAAGCATGGACAGATCACAAAAACTTAGAGGCTCTGAAGGTGCCAAGGAAGTTAAACCCTAAACAGATAGGATCGGTGCAATTCTTCAGCCAGTTTGATTTTACCCTAAAATACCTACCTGGGGGGAAGAATTTTTTGGCTGATGCATTGTCGAGATTACCAAAGCATAATAGCCAATGTGAAGAAATAGTGGATTCTATTATTCCCACCCAACAAGTGGGTTTGGCTGCCATTACTAGAAGCCATAAAGCCAAATCTGAGATTTATTTATTTAATCAAATTTCTTTGCTCCCCATTTTGTACACAACGACTCTGGGCAGCTGAAAGTTGAAGAAGGGTTGCGAAAAGACCTGCACGTTGCCCTGTAAAAAGATGAGTGTTTGCAAGTGAACAAACCATCCCTAATAGAGAAACAGGGATTCTGGTGGAGTGGAGACAGGTTGTATGTCCCAGAGGATATGTACAAAAAAGTACTTGAAAGATGCCATGATGCTAAATCAGCTGGTCATTTTGGATTTGTAAAGACTTTACATTTGCTGAGAAGGCAATTCTGGTGGCCTTCCATGAGAAAAGATGTGGCAGAATATGTTAGTAGTTGCCCAACATGTGCAATGGTTAAAAGACAGGGGGGAAAGCCCAAGGGGTTGTTACAGAACGTGGCCAACCCAACCCGCCCATGGAAGCAGATTGCATGGACTTTATAGTTGAATTCCCTGAAAGCAGAAGAAAAACAGTAATTTGGGTTACAACTGACCTGTTTTCTAAGGAAGCTCATTTCATTCCATGTACTCAGTTACCAACAGCTGGTCAATTAGCCAAGATGTTCATTAAAAAAAAGGTAAAGGTTCCCCCCGCACATTTGTGCAGTCGTGTCTGACTCTAGGGGCCGGTGCTCATCTCCGTTTGTTAGCCGAAGAGCCAGCGTTCTCCAAAGACGCTTCCATGGTCATGTGGCCGGCATGACACATGCAGAACGCTGTTACCTACCCACCAAAGTGGTACCTATCAATCTACCTGCATTTGCATGCTTTCAAATTGCTAGGTTGGCAAGAGCTGGGGCTAGTGTGGGTGCTCACTTGATCATGTGGGACTAGAGATTTGAACCTCCAAATTTGCGATCTTCCGATTGACACTTTGTCCTAATAAACGTCTTCTACTGTATATCCTAAATGGATTGTACTGAGGAGTTTTGAATTGGGAACTTAAGAACTGGAATCATCACAATAACACAATAACAATACAATAATAATATGTGTCTGAGGTACATCTAGGTCTTTAAGGACTTACAAAATGTCTGCAGGGTCAGGCCAAGCAAACCTCAGAAGTTATGGTGTTCCAAAGGTCAGGTGCTGTGACAGAGAAGGTATGCTTCTTGGGTCCCATCAAATGGCACTGTCTAATAGATGAGACCATAAATAGAGTGGGAGACTAAAAGAACCCAATGAGGTCAAATCACATGTAGTTAATACAGAATATTGTTCATAATGGGGGAGAAAATAGAGAACTGGATGGGGAGAGCTGGAATAGCCCAGAAGAGTGAATTACCAAATGGCTAAGAAGCTAGATAGGAGTATATTTTTTTAGCACAAGTAGCTAAAAACTTTTTCTTCCAGAATATTCTGATCCTGAAATGGGCTGATCCAATCTTGAAACTGGACTGTTTGAGTTTTCTAAAAGAGGTTCAACTTCTTGAAAGCTAGGGTTGGTTCCATTTCAAGTTCAAACCACTTTTGGAAAACTCAAAACAGTATGATTCAAATTTGGAATGGTCAATCTCAGGATTGGAATGTTCCACAACATTTTGTACTCAGATCATCTAGTCCAACCCCCTGCCCAATGCTGGAATCCCCTGGACTGGGAAAGGAATGGAATAGAACATTAGCATGAACAATCAGGAGATAGTGGGTGAGTTGGTTGACAGTTTATCTCATAAACACTCCATCAGGCCAGGTGAAGAGAAATCTAAAAGTGTTCCAAAGTGTTCAAAGAGATTCTGCCTTAATTAACTCACAATAAATGAAGCTGGGAAATTCCTCTATTTTTTCCAGACTAGCATTAAATATGAAAACTAGCCTGGTGTAGTGGTTAAGGCATCAGGCTAGAAAGCAGAAGACCTTAGTTCTAGTCCCTCCTTAGGCAAAAAGCCTCTCTCTCTCAGCCCTAGGAAGGAGGCAGTGGTAAACCACTTCTGAAATCTTGTCAAGAAAACTGCAGGGCCTAGTCCAGGCAGTCACCAGGAGTCAAAAACTGACTTGAAGGCACACAGACACAGAGCATTAAATATGCCTCATTGAAATCTGTGTAGACTGTAGGTTCTTGTTTGTTTATTTATTTATTTAATCAAATTTATCACCACCCAATTCCCCCAAGGGGGACTCTGGGCGGTTTACAACAAAAAATTTCCTTGATCTTGTTTCCTTGATCTTGCCCAGCTGCATGTTACTCTCTTCCACACATGCTGCAGTTTATCAATGTCCTCTCTAAACTGTGATGCCCAAACATGAATGCAATATTCAAGGTGTTGTCTAACCAATGCAGAACAGAAACGAATAGCAACTTCTCTTGATCTTGAAAGTTCTGTTAGTTAATGCAGCCCAAGGTTGCATTGACTTTTTTTTATTTGCGGCTGCATCACACCATTTGTTCATGTTCACCTTGTAATCTATCAGGAGAGCCATATCATGTTCGTATGGTCTCCTCCATCCTATACTCATATCTTTGATTCTCCCTATTCAAATGAAGGGCTTTGCATTTGTTTCTGTTGAAATTCATCTTATTATTTTTGCTCATTGTTCCACCTTGTCAAGATTATCCTTGATCTTGATAATTCCTCTAAGGCAGGGCTTTCCAAACTTTTCATGTTGGTGATATGCCTTTTAGCCATGCATAATTTCGTGACACACTAATGAGGTGCATCTGTGTCGCGGTAAGGGCCCAGGTGTATCGCAGGGGAACCCGGAAGAGGAGGCCATGCACCACGTGGAGCCCCGCCCATCCCTTGCTGCACTGACAGGTCCCTGCTCTGAACCCAGCTCTTCAGCTCTTGCCGCAGAAGCCATGTAAGTTAGCAGCCCGGTAGGGCTGCAACTGGGGGGGAGGGTGCAGGGACACAACTAGGCTGCCGTGCTGGGGGGGTGGGGGGTGCAGGGACCGCGAAGTCTGGCGGCCAGAGACATGGCTTTTCCTTCCTGAGAAGTGCCATCGGGCACATCAGGCCCAGGGGCAGGGCTGGCCAAGGGGCTCAGGGGGGAAGACGGAAGATGGGTCCCTGTTGCCTGAGACATCCTCACGCATCCTCCCCCCCTCCCCCCACAATATGGCAGCAATAACAACCACAGCGACCACCACCTGCCGTGAAGGCTGTGGCAGAAATGGATCCAAGCGCGGAAAGCTCTTCTGGAGAGTGGAAAGTGCAGGATCCCCGCTCTTTCTTGGGGCTTTCCTTCTCTTTCGGGCCCTGCCTGTTATTGCTGCCATATTGTGGGGGGAGGGGGGAGGATGCATGAGGATGTCTCAGGAAACGAGAACCCGTCTTCCCCCCCGAGCCCCTCGGCCAGCCCTGCCCCCGGGCCTGATCGATTCTTGATCGATGCCTGAACAGCTGGGCTTGGAGTGCCCGCTGGAAGGAGCAATGCCGAGTCCCCCACCGCTCCATCCAGCCCCAGCAGCTCTGGTAAGGATGGTCAGATGAGCCCGCTGCAGGCGACCCCCTGCCTGCCCGCCCGCCTCTCAGCTGCCTGCCCGCCTCTCAGCTGCCTGCCCGCCCACTGGCGTGGCATCTTACCTTCTCCAATGAAGCGCGCTGGAAGCCGGGCAGGCTCTGGTGAGGCGCTCCTCTTGCCACGCTTCCGCCAGCGGCTCCTCTCCTTCCGCCCCGTCCCCGCACCGGGAGCCCTCTCGTTGGGTCTTAGCCGCCAGCAGGCTCCCTCGGCTCGGCCCCAGCTCAGCTCTCGCGGGTCGCGGGCCACGCATCAGACCGCCGCCATCTTCTTCTCGTAGGCGATGGGTGGAAGTGGCGAGAACGCCATCTGTCCACTCACCCAGTCCTGCCTCTGCCTGGATGGGGCCGCCGCCAAGGGGGAGGGGGAGCCACAGATGCGGATGGCGCGGGGGCCATTCGAGGCAGGCAGCGGAGCCGCCTCCCCATCCCTTTCTTGGCTGCCAGGCTGCTGGCACTTAAAGCTATGTCTCCGGCCGCCGCACTTCACGGTCCCTGCACCCCCCACCTGCGCGGCAGCCTAGTTGCGTCCCCTCACTCTTCCCCCCAGTTGCAGCCGTACCGGGCTGCTAACATACCTGGCTTCTGCGGCGAGAGCTGAATAGCTGGCTTCAGAGCAGGGACCTGTTGGCGCGGCAAGGGATGGGCGGGGCTCCACGTGGTGCATGGCCTCCTCTTCCAGGTTCCCCCGCAACACACCTGGGCCCTTGCCGCGACACAGAAATGTGTCGCGACACACAGTTTGGAAAGCTCTGCTCTAAGGAATTTACTATACCCCTGAATTCTTATTCTTGTCCACAGATTTGATAATCATATTTTCTAATGCCGAAACAAAGAAATACACACACACACACACACACACACAGAGAGAGAGAGAGAGAGAGAGAGAGAGAGAGAGAGAGAGAGAGAGAGAGAGAGACTAGAATGAAGTGTTATGGTACACCACTTGAATCTCCTTCCAGCCTGATGTAGAACATTAATGCACACTCATTGAACATAACTGTTCAGCCACTTCTGAATCATTCTAATGTTAGCTTTGCATTCTGTGGTTGCTACAAAAAGAAAGGTGTTCGGGTGGTTTTGGGATGATTTCTTCCTCATAAACCCATGCCAGCTCCTGCCAAGCAATGTATTATTTTCCAAATGCTCACCACCAGCTGCTTAATAATACATTCTATAGTTTGGCATATTTGTTATGGACTCTGTCATAGGTTCAAGTATGGAGACAAACCCAGGGAGCACACATGACAACTCCTACTGGGGGGAAAATGTCATTATCATCAATGTCTGCTACAAAATAAATGTTGCTTATTAACTGAACAGTGAAATACTTTTACACTACGTATTCTTTTTCAAATACCCATAATTTTTAACTGATTCAGAACTTATTTCTATATCTTAACTTTACCATTATTTCCTAAGAAATAACAGTGGTTTTATTCTATTCTATTGTATTCTACTGTATTGCTACAATTCTAAGTTGTCCACCTAATGTTTTGGTTCCATTGTTTGTCCACACTACCAGTTGGTCTTAATCACTTCAGCTTTATTTTTATTTTACTTTGTACTTCTGTTTTTGGTTCTGGATTCTTTCTTCTTTATCTGGCAGCATCTTTATTTGTTCACCTGAACCAAAAGTCAGCCAGCTACCTGAAGCAGTTCCCAGGACCAATGTCCATCTTTTGAGGTAGCAAGGTGAGGAAACGGGAGAAGCAGGGGTTTCTAAACCCATAATTATTCATTAATCTTTTTCCCATCCCCAAGATCTGACTCAGATCACTGGGAGTCAGATGTTCACCTTGGGCAAGTGCCAAGTCCCAAAATACAATGCTAGTTAAAAAAAATAGCTGAATGGCAGAGATCTGTGTGATTCCTTAAGAGGAAAGGGCGTCAACTTTTCCAATTAGTCAAGGCTAGTAACTCTGGTGATATATAACCTCCCATTTTGATAGAAATATCACTCTGGCTTCCCAACTTATATTCCTTTGGCTTTACAGTCCTGATTCTTTTTGATTCCTTGCCTGCAGACAGATATTTGGCTTTCAACCCTGGGACTGGATCCTTTGGACCTTATCAGCTCTGAACCTTCTGAATTATGACTAGCCTTTAGGGCATTTTCACCTAGCAGATTTACTAAGATGCTCTGCTACAAACCTCAAGCAAAAACACTGACATTAACTGCATACATACCTCTACCTAATTTACAACCCTCCATTTGAGCATTATCTCTTTCTCTACTGCTGTGTACAATGATTTATAACCAAGCCAATAAACCTCAGAGACCTGTAAGAGGTATCTCTCTGCCTGCTTCTTGCCTCAGTCAGGACAATTTCCCCCCTGTTTGAAGATAGGAACAACATTTGCCATCTCAAATCCTCTGGCATAATGCCAGTCCGCCATGATTTTTCAGAGATCACAGAGAATGGCTTCCAGATGCCATCCAGAAGCTCCTTCAATAATCTCAAATATAACTGATCTGGCCTTGGAGTCTTAAACCCATTCATAGTAGCCAAGTGCTCCCTAATCAGCTCTTTTCTTACCTTGGGTTTCTATTTCCTTCTGTCTAAATTGTTCTCTTTAGGTCCATTTGAACAGAGTTGTCATTTTGGGAAAACACCAAGGCAAAGTAGGAGTTGAGAAGTTTAATCTTCTCTCCATCACTTGCTACCATCTTACTATATTTTTCAAACAGCCCTTCTTTTTTCCTTCCTCACCAAAAAAATAGAGCTCCTTTTAGCTTCCCCTGCAAACCTTTTTGGCTTTCTTTTGCAAACATTAACAACGTGCTCGTACACCACTATGTGATCAAACCCAAATTCCTTTTGTTTTTAAATGGCCCTTTTAATTGTTAGCTTAGTCAAAAGCTCCTTGTATATACACAGTAGTTTCCTAACCTATTCCATTCAGGTGGACAAAGGCAAACTTTCCCATCTCTCATACAGATGAATAGCTCTCTCTCTCCCCTGGGCACTCCCTCATTATGTCTATAAGATTCTGTATGCCCCACAGAGAAGGCTCTTCTCCCTAGCCCATGTAGATGCTCTCCCCATTAGGGTGAGAGCTGGTTGATATGCCAACTTTCCATATGAAGATCAAGCATGTTGAGTTGAATATAGTGGTTGAGTCTGCTTGAGTATAGAGGTTGAGTCTGTTTCATACATGCTTTTAAAGTGGCCACTGTACATGCAGTGGTGATCAGAGGTAACACATCCACTCTTTAGTCTATTAGACTCCACTTAAAGCTCTCTAGATCAGATTTGCAAGTTGACTCCTGAACACGTTCTTCCCAGCTTTCTTGAAGCACAACCCATCTCTTGTCAGGAATCACTTTTTGTGACCTTTTCTTGCTCTTCCCTTTCCCTAGATAAATTATGTTCCCCTTTGGCAGGGCTTGCAAAATTTTAATACTCAATGAGATAGGTATTCATTTTTATAAAACAATCAGTATTCAGACATCAATCAATAAAGCAATCCTTTTGATGTTGGTGATTGTGATTAATTCATATAACACCTAATATATGTCAGTGTTTCATATGAATAAAATATCAAGTGCATTTTCCTCCAAGGAGTTTATAATGTAAATAATTACATAGACAATTTTAATTTACTCCTTTTATTTATGTTCTTATCTTATTTACTAGTCTGAGATCTGGTAAATGTCTATGTGCTGGCCACAACATTTGGCTCAGACCTCAATTAAAAAAAATAGCCTGGTTTAACTTGAACTAAAATGGAGGCTGCCTGATGTGACTCAGGGTCAATTCCAAATCTAAAGGCTTGGTGCCTCCTCTTGACATTGACATGGGATGTCCCAAAAAAACTGGGAGAGGAGAGGAGAGGAAAGGAGAGGAGAGGAGAGGAGAGGAGAGGAAAGAGAGAAGAGAAGAGAAGAGAAGAGAAGAGAAGAGAAGAGAAGAGAAGAGAAGAGAAGAGAAGAGAAGAGAAGAGAAGAGAAGAGAAGAGAAGAGAAGAGATGTTTAACAAAGTTTAAGTGACTTGCAGTTAAAATAGACCTTTCTGAAGCCTGTCAGCTTTAAGAAGTACAGGATTTTAGTGTTAGATCCCCTTGAATTTTCTTGTTTCTAATCAGAAATGTCTGTTTGATTTTTGATAGAATTGGATATCACTGTAAACACAGTTGCTGCTTCAGTGGGCATTAACACAGAATATAAGTCTCGGGGGGCAGAGAGTTAGGCAAGGAGAACCTTTATAGATTTTGTTTAAAAATGCCCTTTGTGAATCTCCTTTTGGAATGGCATGAAATTGTTATGAAAATATCAGACATTCTAATGCTGTTTGGTAAAAGACTGCATGACAAATTATGAAAGGATAGCTGCAGTACTAGGTGTCATGAGAGCTAAATTTAGGATGGGGAAAAAAAAGTGAAAACAACTCCTGGAAAACATCAGGGAGAGGGGGTAAGATTTGATTCTCCCATTCAGTACATAATGTTCCAGTGCTGGCTCATCTACAAAATGATTGCTTTCTGCAGTGACTGTGAACATTGCAGCTGATGCTCAGCTACAGTACAAGAGAGAGGAAAATCCTGCCTTTCTTCCAGGAGCTCAAAGCACCAGACATCGCACCACATCACTCCTTTTTTTCCCCCTTCCCCATAACAAAAACACTGCAGAATAAGTTAGACTGCAAGTGACTGTCTGAAAATCATCCAGTGAACTACCGGGGCTGAGGGTCAGCTGTAACGTGTCTCTTCCCAGTCCTCTTCTAGAACCTTAACCACCGCATCACAGCCAATGAATCTGCCTGACATAGTTATACACATTCAGGATCTGGCCAAACCTGGTAATGTTAATACTGCTAACTTAAACTGTTCACTCCCTATTCATACTAGGTAGCAGAAGAGCTGAGATTGGTAAGGGGAAAACCAGTGGTACTTAGGCTAGAGAGAACTATTAATTTAGCATAGCTCCCTGCCAAGGCCATCAAGAAACCAGCCAAGTATCCATTAACTTCAAAGATTGGAAGGGGGAAAAAAAGTTGGACTTTAAACCTTGGAGCAAAGATACCCAAAGGCTCCAACTACTTTTCATTGCAGCAGTGAATCAATTGTTGTGTTTAATGCTTCATTCTTATCTGCAATAAATATTTTACCCTGGCTGAGTCATGCCCAAGAGTCTTCTGCCAAGTTAAGCCAAGTGCTGGATGGGGGTTAAACATCTGGTGAGCTGTTATCTACTGCTGAACCCTGATGTGAAGCTTGATAAGTAGGAGCAAATTAAGAAGGGATGGAATAGAAAAAAGGAATAGAGAGAAAATTTCTTTGAAAAATCTCAGTATGGAAGATCACTGCCTCTCCTTCCTTCTTCCATTTGTCATTTTTATTTTTTTCATTTCTCTTTCTTTAACTTTAAAGAAAGTTAAACCTCCTCCAACTCATTTAGATTAGAGGACCCTGCAACAAGGGACAGATTAGAGATTGTGTATTAGAGATGTAGCCACTTATTATTCCTGGAAGAAACAGAACAGACTACTTTGAACCTATACAAGCATGTCCGTACACACACACACACACACACACACACACACACACACACACACACAAAGAGAGTACCTGAAGTCAAGCTTCACTTCTGCTGATTACATGGGCAGGTCGATGCAGTTTTCTTGGTAACAATATGAAAGTGGTTTGACACTATATTCCTCTGAAATGTTTTTCCCCTGACTTTTCAACCTACCCCCGAGCCCTGGGATTTTCTGTTTCTGTCTGACTCTAACCAGGTCTGACTTAGCTTAGATTTGTTTTGAGATCAGCCAAGGTTGGGTAAGTGCTACTTGCACTTACTTGCATTTGCTACTTGCTATCTGATGCATGTAAATTTTTATTTAAACTTAAGGAAAAAGGAAAGGAAAAGGAAAAGGAAGACAGTTTGACTAAGTCACCTCCTGCCGTGTAAAATATATTTTCCTATACCCTCCTTGAATTCTTTATGGAAATATTTTCATTATATGTGAAAGAGAAAGGAAAAAATGCCTTTTCCAGCTGAGAGTAGATAATTACTGAAATTCAGAGGGCAGGATCACACTCAGAAACTGAGTTATCTTTCCAGGAATGTGGTTAGTTGCAATATTTAATTGCAATTTGAAATATTCTTGAATTAAATGTTATGTGAAAACAAAGATCCCTTTAAATGTTTTTGAAATACCAAAATGTTTGTATTTCTGCCCCATACTCAGGCCAGTGGTTGTCCAGCTAACCAAGTGGAGGAACAGCAACTGCATCTTACCCCTGGCTCATTCTTCACCCCATTACATTAATTTTGGGCTGCGAGGGAAGATGGGCTTGGTGGGAAACAGGGACATCTAGGGGAGATGGTCAACAGTATCAAAACGGTGAACATGACCATGTTACTCCAGGAAGTACATTCTACAAGAGTATTATTTTTAAGTTCAGGTCTCAGCTGGGAAACATAAGCATCTATCTATCTATCTATCTATCTATCTATCTATCTATCTATCTATCTATCTATCTATTATCCCGCCTTTTATTATTTTTTATAAATAACTCAAGGCGGCGAACATACCTAACACTCCTTCCTCCTCTTTTCCCCGGAACAACTCTGTGAGGTGAGTTGGGCTGAGAGAGTGTGACTGGCCCAAGGTCACCCAGCCAGCTTTCCTGCCTAAGGCAGGACTAGAACTCTCAGTCTCCTGGTTTCTAGCCCATTGCCTTAACCACTAGACCAAACTGGCTCTCATTTGTATATTATATTATGTATTTATATCTAACTTATATTTAGAGTTATTATATTGTATTTTATATGTTTTTAATTACTAACTTTGTTGTAAACCGCCCAGAGTCCCCTTTGTGGGGGGAGATGGGCGGTGATAGAAGTTGGACAAATAAATAAATAAAATATTATTAAATACAAATAATATACAAAGCATCATTTGTATGTTATAGTTCAAGACTTTCACTCTTGGTAGATTCTCATCAATTAAAAAAATGAATGCAAAAATAAGTGTGTGTGTGGGAAACACACACACACAATCACACATACCTTCTATTAGCCAAGTTGCAAATTCTGCTACATTGAAAAGAATTTCCTACAGTCCCTATGTATTTTAATTTAAACAGTTGAAAAGGCCATTTTTAGTGAAAATGTAGCATTTGTCTGCCATCTATTGGTTCATTATAATTGGTTGCATTTTATCTTTGTAAGATTATATTTTTATGGCCTTTTCTAAAATAAAATAATTATTAGAGAAACAATTACTTGTTTCTCTAAATTTACAAAGTCCTTCCTTTTTTTTTAGAATGGATAACATAGGACAGAAATTCTGTATTTGTTCAAGGTAAAGGTCACATAAGTGCCATGAATCAGACAGCTTTTGAGACAGCTTAGAACATTTATAATATAGTCAGTGCTTCTGTGTATCATCTACCAGGACTGTTGAATTCTTTCCCAGAGATCGCATCATCTGCTCCCAGGAAAGAAAAGGTTGTTGCCTTGACCTCTTTGAGAACCCCATGGGGGAACCAATTTGTCTTGCCAAGGCAGGAACTTGGGACTCTAGAGGGGAGGGGTGCTATATTTTGCTCATTGTATTCATTCATTATGGGGTTATGAGATCCTGTAGGTTAGGGAGATGGGAAAAGAAGAAATGGAGCTTGGCCTGGGAGCAAATCTCACAAAGTAGTAAACTGACAATAGGAGATATTTGGGGAGGCTCTTGTAGGGAAAAGAGGGCATCCCAGTGAGTAGCTTCCCTTTCTTTCAGGTTGCAGTTTAGCCAAAGACGACAAGGGGATTTTGGCAGGAGATTATCCAACCTAATCCTGCTCTTAAATGCCAGGTCAATCGTTTATAAAATACTAGTTATCGAAGATTGAAGCTTGGATGAAAGTGCTGACTTGGCATGTATTACAAATATCTGGATGAGAGAGGAGAGGGGAGTTAATCTCTCCCAGCCTTAAGTGCAAGTTGTTCTGTGATAGAGCAGGCTTGGACTGGAGAGCAGGAAGGTGACATGGCTGAAATCTACAGGAATTTCATTGTCTTGTCTCTTGGTGATATTGCTGAAGCCCTGGTCAGTTTAGGGAATAGGAAGATGTCTCAGATTATTGGCCCTAAGGAGACTTTCCTCCAGAATAGTTCAAGCACAGAATAGCCCAAGAGAAATATCAGAAAATAAAATAGAAGTTGTGGACTATAAGACAGAGATGAAAACTCAAGTGGAAATACAAACAACAAGCCAAGAGATGAAAAATGACTTGGGTAATGACTCATTAAGGTGCATGGTGGCTCAGCGGGTAAGACGCCAGGCTTGACGATCGGAAGATCGCAAGTTTGGAGGTTCGAATCCCTAGCCCCGCATGACGGAGTGAGCTCCCGCACTACCTCCAGCTCTTGCCAACCTAGCAATTCAAAAGCATGCAAATGCAAGTAGATGAATAGGTACCACTTTGGTGGGTAGGTAACAGCGTTCCGTGCGCGTCATGCGGCCACATGACCATGGAAGTGTCTTCGGACAACGCTGGCTCTTCGGCTAACAAATGGAGATGAGCACCAGCCCCTAGAGTTGGACACGACTGCACAAATGTGCGGGGGGAACCTTTACCTTAATGACTCATTACTGGATTTACAAAAGAGGGCTGTTAAAGCCATGAAGACTCCTGAGGTGGAAGAAAGAAAATTTGGATGGAGATCAAATCCTATGACAGCATCTTAATGAAGCAAAGATTAAGAATGTTAGCAGCAAAAGAAAGGAATATAAAGTTTTATATAAATATAAAACCCTGTTTGATCAGGGTTAAAACAAGAAATACTTCAATAAAGTTCTGGGACTTTTTGCTGATACTAGACAGAAAAGTTAATGATTTTTCGATTTGTGGATGGATAAGGCTTGAGATATGGGAAGAAGTGATTTATGTAATATAATATCAAAGGGGGTAGAGAAATACTAAATTTGCTTGTACTTATTGGAAAAAAGATTGGAAGTCACTTCTTTAAATCTTTCTTTCTTTTTCTTTTTTCATTTTTCCTTCTGCACTTTTTTCTTTTCTTTCTATTCTTTTCTTTCTGTTTGATTTTAGTCAGTGTTATATTTTACTATTGTTAAAATCT
This sequence comes from Charina bottae, assembly GCA_023362775.1. Classification (NCBI taxonomy): domain Eukaryota; kingdom Metazoa; phylum Chordata; class Lepidosauria; order Squamata; family Charinaidae; genus Charina; species Charina bottae. Next base: position 20,173,560 of record JALMGJ010000004.1, on the reverse strand, counting down.
TTAATAAAAAGTATTATGTGGAGTCCTTGGTGCTCTCTGAGCCTTGTTGTTTTCTTGCAGACGTTTCATTGCCAGGCTAGGCAACATCTTCAGTGCAAAAACCTCTTTGCCAGCAATCAACAACAAGATAGGCAAAGATTAACAGCAAGATTAGCAGCAGAGGAGCAATCAAACAACACAATAGAGCCTAATCAAGGAACTATTAACTCAGTCAATCAACCAAGCAGCAAACAACAACCCAATCAAGGTACTACCAAGGAGAGTACAACACCCCCACCAACACAGGCAGGACAAGCCAGGGTATATAAACAGAGAGCAAGTCCCACTCCCTTTTCACACTGAATATGTTGCCTAGCCTGGCAATGAAACATCTGCAAGAAAACAACAAGGCTCAGAGAGCACCAAGGACTCCACAGTTCAACCCTGAGCTACAAATATTCTCTTCAATTAAGAAGTAATATATATATATTAAAAAGCTTGCTTTTCATGGATCTCACATCTACACTGTGTTAACTCTTCTCTGCTAAACTGCACTTCTCCCCTGTTTCCTCCCCATTCTCTCACAATGGGAAGAGTTTGACTCTAATTCTTCTGGATCTCTCAGTAGCTTTTGATATAATTACCTGTGATAATTATATATACCTGTGGTTTTCTGGGCCACCTGGTGGGGTTGGGCCTTGGGGCATTGTTTCTGGTCCTTCCTTTCAGAGTGCAACTGTTCAAAATATAGTGTCCCACAAGATTCTGTCTTACCCTTTCTGCTATTAAACAACTATGTGGAACTGCTGGGATAACTTATATGGAGTTATGAAATCATTTGCCATCAGTATGGTGATAACCTTCAGATCTTCTACTTCCTAACAGTTAACTCAACAGAAGCAATCAGCACTCTTGAACATTGCCTAAGTTTGATAATGGGCTGGATGAAGAACATACTTTAATTAAATCAATTAATTAAATCATACAAGATGAAGATAATGTTGATAATAAGAAAGTTGAACTTGCGGATTCAGGTGTCACCTGTTCTGCATGAAGTTACATTCCTCAAGAAAAAGCATGTTTGCAATTTAGGTATGTTCCTGAATCCAGAGCTGTTGCTCGAACATGCAGTGATGGCTATAAAAAGCAGCATGTTTGCACCATTATAGCTAGTGTGCCAACTAATGACCCCTCATGAACCAGGTAGGCTTAGCAACAGTTATCCACAAATTGATAACATACTGTCCTGGCCACCTCAGCAATGTGGGGTTGTTCTTCAATAATGTCCAGAAATTGCAAATGATACATAATGAAGAAGCAAGGCTACTAACCAATGCAAGGCATATTATATATTTCTGAAAGATCTCAGTTAGTTGTTATTTGTTTACCAGGCACAATGTAAGATGCTAATGTTGACTTTTAAACCCATAAATGACTTAGACCTGACTAGATGAGAGACCAACTCTTTGCCTAGTTACTAGACAGCAGGAATTACCCTTTTGAAGATGCTCTCTGAGAGAATGTCATCTCTCTGGCACATTGGGCCTCCTTCCATGGTGTGCCTCCCAGGAGTCCCACAGAGCGTCACTAGGTTCCCAATGTCCTAGTATTCCAGAGGATGGCAAAAATTCATTTCTATTAAGCTTTTAATTATTAACTGAATTTGATTTTAATGATATTGCTTTCAATTTTACCTCTCATATTAATTGACTGCCTTACCTCTATGATTTATTATTTGCTTTTTTAATTGTAAGCCATCTTGAATGTTGTATGGAGAGAAACCCGGGCTACAGATAATTAATTATAAGCTACAACAAAAGCTCTTTACAAACTGCTTTGATTTCAATTAACCATTGATATCTCAGTTAAAAGGAAGCCTCCTTTAATGAGACAAAAAACTCAGGGCAATGTATTCACTTCCTTTGACAAGGGCCAGTGGCTCACACAGTCTGCTTAAATGCTAAACTAGGCTTGTCCTAGTCACTGTAATTAACTGAAAAACATTACAGCTTGTGTAGATAAATTTCCAGGTTCCTGATTTTCCTCATCTCCTTGTTCTGTAAATGAAAGGGCTGTCATTCTGAAAGACAAACATACCCTGTTAGCATGATAACCTTGATTGCGTGTGCATATGTGTGTGTGTGGGAGGGGGGTAATATGTTGTACAAACCCCTAAGCTTCACTAAGAGAAGACTTTTAAAATGGCCTCATGCCAGCTTCACTGGGACATGTGAAGTGATTGCATTCTGCTGGCCCAGAAAGGCAGAGTTTCTCACAGGAGTGGCTGACTCAGTTCTCTTTGTGAGAATTGCTGCCATGTAATTTGTTTTATATGCATTGTTATTCAATATAAATTTCCTTTCACTGCTTGACAATCAAACATCATAACATTTTTAGAAGTGACATTAATGAAGGGACGCAGCCCATCTTGCAATGACCTTGGGAACACTAATGGCATCCAGGGGGAGTTGAGTGTCAGCAGGTGGTACCAGAGAAGGGTTGCCTTTGGTGTTTTGGGGGTTAGGGGGGCTGAGAATAATAGGATCCGCAGTTGGTCTGTTTATGGTGGTGTGGATGCAAAGCTGCCCCAGAGCTGGAGCAGAAGTTGGAGAGAGGCCTGCTTTGCAGGGGTGTTGGGAGGTGAATGTCAGCCTGCTGGTTGCATTGAAATGGATTTTTGGATGGACTCTGGCTGCAGTCTGGGATTTGGGTGCACCTGCCAGCATTGGTAGAGCGGGGGCTTGGCCAGATGCTTTCTAGTCTGGGGACCGCGGTGTAGAGTTACAGGGGAAAGAACTTTGGCTTCAGAGGAGTGGCGACTCTCCAGCAGAGAACAATGACCTAAAGTGCACCAGTGAGGAATCTGGGCAACAGGCCCAGGGTCAAGCTGAAGTATACATATGCTATTGGTCTGACTTAAACTCAACTCTAGCAAGGCCAAGTATGGATGCATAGATCATCTAGGACTAGGTGCCTTCCATCTTTACTTCTGAATGGGATAGCACTTCCCCAGATGGAATTGGTGGTGATGGGTGGGAGGTGTCTTCCTGGACTCTTAGCTCCTGCTGAAAGAGTAGGTGGCAGCTATGGTCAAAAAACACTTTGCACAGATTTATCTTGCACATCAATTGAGCCTGTTCTTGGACCTGGAGGCCTTTTCCATGGGCACTCATGCTCTGGTCACCTCATGTGTGGACTATATAGGGCTGCATGTCCACTACAATGGACTCAAAGTTCTCTGCTTGGATTGATGAATCCAAATTTTTCTTTCTCCCACACTCAAATTATTTTAAATCTCAAATTCTTCCCATTCCCATCTATAACAAAATTGATGATTTTTGATCACTTCTTATTTGAAAGCAAAACAAAGCAGAATGAAACCTCTCTCTCTCTCCCTCTCATTTAAATATATCATTCATCATTAGAATAATCTTCTTGATAGATGCAACTTATGATTTGACTTTTAATACTCTTCATTCTCATAGCCACACTTTTCACATGCATGTGTACACACGTACAGACACGTGCACACATACACATATCTTGTTGGTATTATCGGTTCATATTCCTCTAATATACATCTATACTGCAAATTCCAGGATTATTTCTAACTAGTTTTAGTTACTGGCAGAAAAAGACACTTTAGGCTGAAGCCTTATCCATTATAAGATGTTTGTTCTATTGAATTTATTTTAGTGCTATCAATCACTTTATTATAAATTAATATAGTGATAAGGTGATAATATAGTGATTAATATAGTGATATTAAGGATAGTTCCTCATGGGGGTGGCTAATTCCTTAATTTTATAATGTCCTTCGTTTTAATTCCACCGTCCATCTGGATTTATAATTATTTATTATTTTATATACTGTACATTGATGTTTTATATTCTGTTTTAATCTATTTTATTGTAAACCGCCCAGAGTTCCCCATTGGGGGAGATGGGCGGTTATATAAATGTAATTAATTAATTAAATAAATAAATAAATAAATAATATATTTTCACTGTCCTGCTCTCAAATATCAAATATTGGCTTTTGATTCCAGCTGATGTGCACTTGAGAAACCTTCTTTATATCAGCAATTACAAATCTTGAATATATAAACATTATATAAAAAAACTAATGCCAAGGCTTATTTTTTCTATTTCCATACACTGATTTTGTTTTAGACATTTGTATTTGAGTACAAGCTCCTGGTTCCCAACACTCACCATATTTTTGTAGCTATATTGCTCCTACCTCATTGCAGCATACTATTTCAAAATAGGGTATTTTATTTTTATCTTGATAAATCTTAAAAATACTTTTAAGAAGCATTACTAATTAAAAATACTTTTAAGAAGCATTTAAGAAGCAAATTAGAAACATTCATTTCCAGAATGGTAGATTTTATATATAAACTTGCAAATAAACTTCGAAGTCATTGAATAGAATCAGAGGTATAATGTATAACTTTTATCTGTTTATGAATGAAATTAGGCAAGGAATATAACCCAACACAATTTTAATAGTAGCTTATCCTGAACATCCCAGTTCAGGATTATACATTAAAGGTATAGCATCCCAGTTTCAGGAAATTTACCCCAAAGAATCTTCAATTATGTTTTTACTGCTGGTTTCCAAATATATTTGCCCACAAAGTTTAACATATCCCAAAATTCTTTAAGTCTTTAAGTCTTAACTCTTTAAGTCCAAAGAAGTCATCCAAGTTCCTTACTAAAGCTGTATGAAAACATGCTAAAATTCTGTTGAAACCTGATAAAGCTGTATTTTAGAGCACATGTTTCACCTTCCATATTAGTCACCAACTATTTATATAATATTTTTTACCCACCACAAGAGACAATCTTAAGAATAAGATGCCCACAATTTTACTGAACAATAAATAATAACTGAAACATGGTTAAAATCATAAAACAACTAATAAAAACTAATAAAAATAGGAGACATTCTAAAGCTCAGGAGACTGTCTTAAAAGGCTCTGTTTTTAATAATTTCTTGAAGCTTAAGGTAAAAGCTGATCTGTCATGATGGCACCCATGCCACCCTGACATGAGATTTAAATCACACAAACATATCCCACAGCTAAGACACCGAAAGCAATCAATAGGAAGAATGTAGCAGTAAACCACCAGACAGATAAGTGGCGCACAGTGTGGATTAGGAGAGGGCAATCAGCACCTTCGCCAGACAGTTCCGAACCACGGAAGAGAGGGTGCGAGACAGAGAAAGATGAAACTGACAAACACATTCCTTGGGAGAGGGGAGACTGAAACCTATTAAACTGTAAAGTCTTGCATCTATGCTTTACTTGGTTCATTGACATGGAACCAGATCACTCGCTGTAAATAAAGCTTTTACATATCCTGTGGAGTGTGTGTTGGAGCTTCGTTTGCAAGTCGAAGGATCAAACCATCACAGAATGAACCAAGTCAAAATGGATTACTTGCCCGTAAACGACCAGTTTAACGAAGAGGATCCACAACTAGGAACTTTGGATTCTGTGAATGCCCTTCCAACAGCGGGAGGTGAGAGCATAGAATCCAAAGGAAAGGGCTCTGGCTTGAGCAAACAGAAATGCACAAAACAAAAAGCCAGCCAGGTGGCCAATGGGAAATGCCAAATCCAAATGAACTAAATCAAGGAATAATACCAGGAGCAAGCAGGGGGACGACAAAACCAGCCAAAAGCTTCAACTGACTATGAGAGTATGCCCGAAACCAACACCTCCAAAAAGAATAAGTATGAGTGGGCTATCATGGGTGGCATGGAGCGATACTCGGATCAGTGGGCAACCAAAGGAAGAGGTACCCACTCCCAATGAACAACGACGGAGCAGTGAGTAGAGGCGCTGGAGGAAAAATGGACAGCGTAGAGGATCAAATGTCACACCTGCAAAGAACAGTCGACCAGATCCTCCAGCTATTAGAAAAAGAAACAGCAGCTCATGCAGAGGCAGTGGACGAGGAGACATCTCAAGAAAGTGAAGAGGAAAGTTTGGACAGTGAAGAAAATCCAGAGCGGGATGAACCAGTAAGGCCGCTTCCACCACCCCCCGTTAAGAGGTCTGTCGCAACACAACTGGCTTCGAAGTAGAATGGTGAGACGAATGTCGAGCCCAGGCACGTTGTTCGGGGTGCAGGAGTTGAAGGTAAAGTTAAGTGGGGATCCAAAGAACATGTCATGTTTCCTAACCCACGTAAAGGGGTTTATGGAAGAATGTGAGGAACTATTCCCCATGGAAGGCTCTAAGGTGCACTACGTTTCAGCCCCCTCGAGCAAGAAACAGTGGAGTGGTTAACAGGACTGCATGACTCAGAGGCAATAGAACTAGAGAACTTTAATGAAGGATTAAGTTGAAGGATTGAACCATCACATGATCAGATTCAGGGGACAGGGAGTTCATGTCAAGCAGAATCTCAATACCAATAGAAGAGAATATATGTAGCTCAGGGTTGACCAAACAACTAACCTCAGAGAGCACCAAGGACTCCACAAAATCTCAATAACTGTGAGTGATTGTGAGAACCAGACAGAGAAGGGGGATTGGGTTTGAGAAGAGGCAGTTCAGCCCAGAGGTGGGGACCATGGGAAGGAAATGTTTCCAAGAGATTCCACCTAAATTGGCTTATAGTTTTCAAAACTGTATTTTTACCCTGACTAGCATTAAATATGTTGGATATAAGTTTTATCAACAAAACGGACCTTGCCTTGCCTTCCAGAAGAGCGTATCTGGAGTTGTCGACCATTTCGGTAACGCAACAGCTTTACATACGGGCTGAAGACAGAGGGACATACCCTGAGGAACCAGTAGTCAATCTTAGTGTCTGGCAGAGTTTAAAGAACTCTCTGTCTGTTCAGAGAACAAAACTGTGGGTGCAGCAACGCCTTGACGATCTATTGAGCGTTACTATAGACTGGCGGAAGCATAATAATGCTATCAGGGCTTATGGACCACAGATTATTAAGATAAGCCTCTATGAAAGTTGGTTAATCATCTCTAATCATCCTAATCACCCTATATAGCTAAGATCATCGGGATCCCTCAAGTGAATGAAAGTCTCCCTCTCAGGAGTGAGAGGCGTGGGAGGGAGTATTGGGTTGGGTGTAGAATATGAGTGCACTCATCCCCCTGAGTGAGAGACGGGGGGGAGGGGTAGTGTATGGAGTGCCCCTCTATGGACCAGTGAGAGAAGTCGATGGGGGGGGGGGCACAGGGAGTGAGTGGTTAATTTTGGGAGTGGTGAGTGGGTCCAGCCATTGCCGAGAGCACGAGCTGGTGCACTGGTGGGGGCCCATCATCACTTGAATTGATTGTTGTAAGTCTGTTGGTTGAGTGATGGAGGGTTTACTGAGTTTATCCAGGAATCTCGGGAGTCCAGGAGTGGAGGCTAATGGACTTAGAGACTCTGGGGGTTATAGGGCTGGGCAGAATATTGAGGTGGTGATGGGTAGGGGATGTTATGGTGAGAGCCGGGCCATCGTAGGGGAAGACGTCCCCGGTGTTTGCTACCGGTGATGTGTTCCGGCTCTCCGTGCTCAACCCAAGGGCCTGGTCAGCAGACTCGTGGTTGCCCTGAATTTCGGCTGCTGCTTTGCAATGCCAGGTCAGTTAATAACAAAGCCCTCCTCATACATGATCTGATTCTAGAAGAGGGGGCAGACCTGGTATGTATTACAGAAACCTGGCTGGGCCCAGAGGGGGGTGTTCCTCTGTCTGAGATATGCCCAGTCGGGTTTCGGGTTTGGCACCAGCCGAGACTTCAGGGCAGGGGAGGAGGGGTGGCTGTTGTCATCTGGGAATCTCTAATGGCTGTCAGGGGCCCTGTTCCACAAGTGACCGGGTGTGAGACTCTGTTCTTTAAGTTGGGCTCTCGGGAACAGTTGGGAGTGTTGCTACTGTACCAGCCTCCCTGCTGCGTAGCAACCTCCCTGCCTGAACTGCTAGAGGGCGTCTCGGGGTTGGCAGTTGAGCTACCTAGGCCTATGGTTCTGGGGGACTTTAACTTGCCTTCCCTGGGACGAACCTCAGAAGCAGCACGGGAGTTCATGACCACCATGGCGACCATGGGCCTGTTCCAGATCATCCAGGACCCAACTCGAGACAGTGGCCTCACCCCGGATCTAGTTTTCTTGTCAGAGCAGTGGCAATGTGACCTGAGGGGAGAATTACATCTTTCCCCTTTGTCATGGTCTGATCACGCCCTGGTGACCTTGAGATTCTCCTATGCTGCCCCCCTCCGCAGGGAGGCTGGACCCATTCGATTGGTCTGCCCCCAGCGACTGATGGATCCGTTAGGATTCCAGAGGTAGCTGGGGGTTATACCGGAAGATCTGCTGCACGGTCCAGCAGAGGCTCTGGCTGCTGCCTGGAATAGAGAGGTGGCTGGGGCCTTGGACAGGATCGTGCCTGTGGTGGTGTTGCAGCTCCAGAGGATTCTGGATGAAACGGATTATCTGGATTATTATAACGGATTATTATAACGGATTATTTCAGTCAGGTTTCAGGCCAGGTTACGGGACGGAAACTTCATTGGACGTGCTTATGGATGATCTCTGGCAGGAGCGAGATGGAGGTAGTGCATCCATTCTCGCTCTTCTTGACCTCTCAGCGGCATTCGATACCATTGACCATGGTATCCTTCTGGAACGGCTTAGGGTGTTGGGGGTGGGCGGCGTGGTTTTACGCTGGTTCGCCTCCTTCCTCCGAGGCCGGACCCAGTCGGTGTTGACTGGGAGCGAGAGATCCAGTCCGCGGGCCCTTCTTTGTGGGATCCAACAGGGCTCGGTACTCTCTCCGCTCCTTTTTAACATCTACATGAAACCGCTGGGAGAGATCACCCGACACCAGGGGGTGAGGTATCATCAATATGCCGATGATACCCAGTTGTATATCTCCATCCCGGGTGAAGTAAGTGATGCAGTGACCGTCCTGTCCAAGTGCCTGAGGGCTGTGGGGGCCTGGATGGGGAAAAACAGGCTTCAGCTGAACCCTAGTAAGACAGAGTGGCTGTGGATTAATGGCTCCTTGACTTCTGGGAAATTATCATCTTTAATTCTGGATGGGGTTGCACTACCCCAGACAGACCCAGTGCGTAACTTGGGAGTCCTCCTGGACTCACCACTCCTACTTGAAGAGCAGGTGGCAGTCGTGGCCAGGAGAGCTTTTGCACAACTTCGGGTTGTGCACCAGTTACGCCCCTTCCTGGAACAAGGGGCCCTTCGAACAGTCACTCATGCCCTGGTTATCTCCCATATAGACTACTGTAATGCGCTCTACATGGGGCTACCCTTGAAGAATATTCAGAAGCTACAACTGATCCAGAATGCAGCTGCGCGGACAGTTTTGGGTGTCCCAAGGAGGACTCACGTAACACCTTTGCTGCGCGAGCTGCACTGGGTTCCAGTTTGCTTCCGGGTACAATTCAAGGTGTTGGTTATCACCTTTAAAGCCCTACATGGCATGGGACCAGGATACCTAAGGGATCATCTCATCCCCATTACTTCATCCCGTCCCACCCGGACATGCAGAGAGGGCATGCTACCAACCCCATCGGTTAAGGAGTTCTATGTAACGGGGTCTCGGAAGTGTGCTTTCTCTGCTGTTGCCCCTGCCCTTTGGAACATTCTGCCCCCGGAGATCAGACAGTCCCCCTCACTCCTGGACTTCCGAAAAAGACTTAAAACCTGGTTGTGTCAGTATGCTTGGGGTCAGAAGGAGATTGGAGAAACCTGGAGATGGCTAGCACCTTAGATTTGCTCTGAGGGGCCCTTTTTATAAACTTAAGAATACTCTGCCTTTGGATCCCATTTTATTCATTATATTTTAAATTATTACTTATTATGTATTTTATTTTATTTATAAATGTATATTAATGATTTAATCCTGTTGTAAACCGCCCAGAGTCCCCTTCAGGGTTGTTGGGCGGTGATAAATCCAATAAATAAATAAAATATGCCTTTCTGAAATTGGTGTGGTTCTCAGCTCTTGAATTTACCAGCTACATGGGAGTTTGACAACACCTTACCCCAAAAAGGAAGATAGAGACAGTATGACAGTTAGCCAATACAGATGGATCAGGCCCACACTGGTTGGGGACAGCTATAAGAGAACCCTATCAATTTGATAAGAGTTTACAGACTGAAACTGATCCCAGATAACAGGGCAAGACCTTACCCCAGTTATCACAATGAACCTTGCCCATATGCAGTTGAAGATTGTGGCAAATCTGAACAACTTTGTCAGCAAAAAGCAGCCGGGTGTGACCACTTAAGGACAGACTATATAGCTTCTGCTGCATTTCTTTCCTTGCACACTCTTTCAGAATGATTTTTTTTCCCTTCACAATAGAAGTGGATGATTCTGTATGCTGGACAATTGTCTGGACTGTATTTTTTTCTCCACAAAATCTGCAAGAGAAATCAGGAGCTGGAATGTTCATAGGACACTTTTATCTTAGCGTTATTAATGGTCAAAGTAACTTCTACCATAGTTTTTTCTTTCATAACTTGAAAACCGTTGACTTATTTCTACACTTTGTCATATCTTGCAGCTCTGTACAATTTTAGATTAGGGTTTGAAGCATTCCAAATGCCCGTGACAATATGATTTCTAATTAAAGGATTTCTCAATTGTCTAAAGTTGCAAGTTGATCTTTTAGCTTTTCAATTTGTGAGAACATTCCAAGTTTCTCCATCTTGCTGGCATGTGGATTTAAATTTCTATTTTTCATCTGTCTTGTTAGATTTGGGAATATACGTACTTCTCAAAATTTGTCACTAATGCCTTATAATTAAATCTGGACTCAGCAAAATGCTAAAAAAAAAAACCTGTATAGTTTTAATATTACAGTACTGACCTGCCACAGTCAGAAAGTCTGATATTTTGGGAATACCTGACTTACCAGCTAAGCAACTAACAGAAATATCTGCAATTCCTGCTGAAAGACTAATATGGCTACCACTCTGGAATATATTATGTTTGTGATTGGCTTCAACAAACTGGTAATTTTGTCTTCCACACAGATGTGTATGTTGCTTAATCACAAAGCTTTATCTATCTTTTATTGCTGACATTAGGCTAAATCCATAGGAGGGAAAACTGGAGAAGATATTGATCTCTGCTGACCACTATAGGTTCCTTTAATGTTGTTGTTGTTTATTCACTCAGTTGCTTCCAACTCTTCATGACTTCATGGACCAGCCCATGCCAGAACTTCCTGCTGGCCGTCGCCATCCACAGCTCCCCCAAGGTCGAGTCCGTCACCTCCAGAATATCATCCATCCATCTTGCCCTTGGTTGGCCCCTCTTCCTTTTGCCTTCCACTTTCCCTAGCATCAGCATCTTTTCCAGGGTATCCTGTCTTCTCATTATGTGGCCAAAGTACTTCAGTTTTGCTTTTAATATCATTCCCTCAAGTGAGCAGTCTGGCTTTATTTCCTGGAGTATGGACTGGTTTGATCTTCTTGCAGTCCAAGGCACTCTCAGAAGTTTCCTCCAACACCACAGTTCAAAAGCATCTATCTTCCTTCGCTCAGCCTTCCTTATGGTCCAGCTCTCACAGCCATAGGTTACTATGGGGAATACCATTGCTTTGACTATGCAGATCTTTGTTGTCATTGTACACCCTTTAATGTACGGGTAGGCAATTTGAGGCCTAATGGCCACATGTATCCCTCAAGCCCCATCCCCCCCATTTTTGCAGCCCCTGTGACCTCCTCCAACCACAACTATTAAAAATTATGATACTTCCATTTTGATGTGGATAATACACAAAAACTACATTGCATATTCTAATAACCCAAAATTCAGAGATAAAAATAGAAAATCCTAGCTGTCTACAAATGCATCAGTTTCCTACCAGTGTCACCCACATTAAGAAAAAAAAGAGTTAGATTCAGAAGCCCCCACACGTATTTTGGTGAATCATTTCAAGATCGTACCTCAACTCCATAAAGGCCAAATTGCATCAGAGGTCTATGGCATCAGGTCCACAGTGTGCCCAGTATGCTTGTTAACCGAGCATATCACTATGTTACTATGTGAGATGGGCAGCTATACAAATATGATAAATAAATAAAATAAATACAGACTGCAATGCTTCAATCAATCAGCAGTTGGGTAATTGGGTAATGAATTTGTGCCCTGTGCATTCACAAATTCCATAAGCTTATAACTGATAAAAATGTGGCCTTTAATATCTCAATTCAGCATTCTGAAATTATTGTTCCACCTCTTACTCCCTTTTGTAATAAAACTAAGTAAGAAATCTTATCTTCAACACAACTGGAATTATCTTTCTCTCTCTCTTGTATTTGGTGACCATATCATTCCATTTTCAAATATGTTTATGCGCAGCTCAAAAATTCAATCTAGAATGTGTGTTGCTACATTTTTCTCATCTTCATTAATTAAGGGTGGGGAATCTATTGGGATTGTGGACACCTGAAGGATTCAGGTTGTTGCAATCCATAATAGAATATATTTTGTGCTTCCTTATTGCAGAAAGTTGAGGAGATATGTCCAGAATAATCCCAAAATAGGCATCAAAATCAAGCATTACCTAAAGGGCATGATACTTATTGATTGTGATTGTCTTTGGAAATGTTGACTTTGTGTACCTGTAAGTTCTATAAGATGGCTCATAAGATGCTTACAAGGTAAGTCACAATCTGACCCTTTGAAAGAATCATACCTGGAATAAATGACAGTATCCATACTGGTAAAAGGGGAAGATGTTTTGAATTTTTGAAGGACAGGAAAATATTTGGTTCTTTGTTTTGGAAAAAAAAACTTTTTGAAAAAAAGGTTTTAGTTCTGGCAATCCAGGGCATGTGTTTTGTTATTGAGCTTTAGGCATGATTCATGTAAACAGGAACTTGCAAGAAACACTTGTTTTTGTGTATGGATGTGGCATCTATTTAATAAATCTAAATTCCCTTATTTTAATGGTGTCTCAGTCATTAACTGCAGAAAACAAGTGTGTTATACAACTGCAACCTATGAGATAGTATTGTGGGAAACTGCCCTGAACAGGTAATTGATTAATTGATTGTGTGCCATCAAGTCAGTGTCAACCCTAAGCAATAACAAGGTGATCAACCCACAACCCGATCCTTCAGGTCTCCCAACAGTGCCTCTGTCCATCTACCTTGTTGCTGGTCATCCTTTTCTCTTTCCTTCCACTTTTCCCAGCATTATGGAATGGGGTCTTCATAAAATGTGTGCAAAATATGTATGATAATTTGAGCCTGGTCATTTGTGCCTCAACTGAGAACTTTGGGTTGATCTATTCAATTATACATTGATTGGTTTTTGTGGCTATCCTTCATATTTCCAAAAGTCTCCTCTAACACCGAAGTTCAAAAACACCAATACTCTTTCTATCCTGCTTCTTCAAAGTCTAACTTTCACTTCCTTAGAGTGTTACAGAGAAAATAATTGCCTTTACAATTCTGATATTTGTAGTATAGGCATATCCCAGCATCGGAATAACTTTTCCAAGGACTTCATTGTTACAATACCAAGTGCTAATCTGTGGCTTATTTCTCAACTGCTTGTTCCTTTACTGTTGGTAGTTGATCCTAAAAGGCAGAAGCTATCCACCACTTAAAATATTTATTGTCAATTCTAAGGCTGGTTGTTGTACCTGTTATAATTAGTTTGGTCTTCTTTATATTTAATTTTAGTCCCCTTTTTTCTGTGCTGTTTGATTTTCCATACTAGACCTTGTAGATCATTTGTATTTTCAGCAACCGGAATAGTGTAATCAGCACAGCACAGACTATACAGTGTGTATCAGCAATGTCTCTTGTCCCCCAGCCTTTTCTAAAGCCAGCTTGAACATCAAGCATCTTTCTATGTAGGTTTTTAATCTGAATTGGATGATCCTAAGCATTATTTCGCTACCATGTGATTGAACAGGTAAAAGCAAGCTATATTCACCAAAGTTTCCCATCTTCCAGCCCTACCTGGAAATGATGGGGTTTGAATCAGGGATTTTCTAGATTTACAGTACATGTTCCTGCAATGATATACAACCACTAACTTTGCCTGTTTGTAGCAAAGAAACAGTTTGACAGTTTAGTAAAAATTGACTGTCGATGATCTCACACAATAAACCAATTTCAGTTAATTCATCCTCCTCTTCCCAGCTTCCCCTGCTTGGAATGCAATAAGGCTAAAATAATGTTTTTGACTGCAAAAAACTCTTCTACAAATAAACTTGGAAAATATTTCCAGGGCAGAACTACTTGAATAACATATGGGAAAGCAGATGGTCATAGTCAGCTTTGCCATCTCAGAAAAAGGAAAAGGTTTTCATTGTTGATGACATTTAAGTGGATGTGAGAAGATGTGTAGCATGACAGATGAAGACTATAACAGATAGTCAGTTTCATGATCAAGCAGCTTGGAAATGTCTGACAGAAGCTGTCCATGTATTAAAATTAGAAGGAGAGTTAAAGAGAGCCTGCTTGTCTGCTCAGACACAATCATTTTGTGTTTCTGTGCTGTTTATTTTTATTTTTGTTTTTAAAAACTGCTGGTGCTTTCTCTTAAGATGCACAAAGGAGAACTACCGAATGGCAACAAACTGACATCACTTGAATGTCAGTTGCTTTTTTCAGGATAGTAGCAATAATGTAAGAAAAACGATCCAGCAAATGCTCTTTAGGAAGTGCTTTTTAATTGAGGCAGTTGCTGTTAGTTTCAGAATACGCCCCATTTCCAATTTTACCAGCCTGATTGCTCAGTCAGTCAAATTATGAACGTTGTATACCTAACACTGAGAAAATGACACTTTGTGAAATTGTGTCACAGAATTCATTATGGGGAAATACAATTTAAAAACTAACAGGCAATCACCACCACCACCACCACCACCAGCATTTTCTAAACTAAGCCAAGCCTTTATTAAAGGATTCTTCCAAGGAGTTACAAATGCACGTACATAGGACTGAATTTTACTGATTGTAACTGTGGATCTTTCTAATTTATGTATTTTGAAACAGCACATTGTGATTTTCTCCACACTCGTGAGAATTATCATTCTTGGGGAAGCATAATGGTGGGTTTGCTTCAATTTGGAAAGTCAAACCATTGAATGCTAATGGTCATTTTGTAAATTTTACATTTGTTTACACATATTCACAGTGACATTTGTCATAACTGAAGCAAACTCATTGATCTTACTAGAAGAAAGTCCTCTGCACTCCCTTTCTTTAAATGCATTCATATTTCAGTTCCCTTCTCTCTATCCTCATTCTTAAACTATTTTTTACCTGTTTCCCAGTGCAAATATCTGCTTCCATTGCAGCTGAGTACATGCTGATTTTGCCTGAGTTCAGAGGAAAAGATCAGTATGCCACTCAGCTCTCTTTTCTGATTTTTAAGCGAACACCTACAAGCATCACAAAGACATGGCCAAGACTGGCTTGTAATTTTGACAAGCACTCCTAACTTGGAAAGTATGAGTGAATTTACTGTAGGTGTTGAAAGAATGTGTGTGAATAAGAGAGTACTATAAACAACAGAAATGTCACCATAAACAAGGTTCGGTTTGAAGAGTTAAGACCAGTTCAACTTGGTCCAATTTAAACATGACCTGCTTCAAGCTGGGTCAGAAGTGGAGCCTCAGTTCAGCTGGTTTAAAAATCTGAGAGAGAGAGAGAGAAAGAGAGAGAGATCCCCATTGACTAATATGGGAAATTGGAAAACAGTTATAACCTTTTCATTTGTTGATATATGATGTTTCCAAGGATGATAGCCTCTTCCAATGCATATTCTCTGCAAGACTGCACAGAAATAGACACAGTATAAAATTTTGGCATATGTGCAAAGACATTTTACATTGTATGTCTGCTGTTGTTGTTTTTAAAGGGGAAGCCTATCATTTTTAAGATGATTGTTTCATAACAAAATTAGGATAAAATTATAGGCATAGCTGTTCCTTCTGAAGGGATTAAGCCTGCACATTTTTAGACTGATGGGTGCAGATTTTTTTCCTACAAGGGCCACCTTCAACAGTTTGGCTACAGTCAGCTAAAACAAGCAAACAAACAAAAACCCTGCTCACTGTGCCCAAGTGGTTTTGTGGATCAGCTATGTGAACATAAGTAGGTCCATAAGTAAGTCCATGAGTTGGGATAAACTGATTGATGTTCATGAATTCACTTAAAAGCCATTCCATCATGTTTCTATGCCATTCTGCAATGTATTTTAAAAGAAGAAAATTCAGAGCTTGTGTGCACAGCTTTGCATAAAATACATATATTTCTATACAAAGTTTGTGTGAAAAAATGTATCACAAATTCAGTGAAATACATTTAATGCCATTGGAAGATCTGAAAGACCAGGTTAGGGATAGTATCATGATACAGAAATCTATCTATGTGGTCGCTAGGAGTCAAAAATGACTTGATGGCACATAATCAGTCAGTAGAACTCAAATAATGTATTCCAATCCATTGAATAGGTGAAAAGTGTTATTTCAAACAATTAATTTAAAAATGCAGGCTGAACAAAATTATCTGATAGTCTAACTTAAATCTGTAACTTTTCAAACAGATAGATCAAGAAAAGAGAAGAGGGAATGTTTTAAAGTTTAAGAAGTTTTTTTTTTAAGAGAAGTGTATAAAGTCTGGTGAAAAGGGATTTGCATTCTTGTGGTTTTGTGGAAGAGTTGTATAAAACTTGCATATATCATAAAACTGCCTTTAGGCAAGCAATCTACAAAATTTCAGACAGGTGCAGCAGTTTGGGAATTATGGTGAGGATTGGATTTTGTTTGATGCTCAGATGATACCAGCTAAAAAGCTGATCTTTTTGTATCCCAGATGCACTATGAGTAAAAAGAAAAAGGGATGCTCTAATAGTTATATTTTAGACGAACGTTAAAACCATCAGTCACGAAGTTAGCACTTTCTACCATTTTACTTTTATTTATTTCAATTTATTTATTTCAGTTTATACGGCCACCATCTCATCATCATGCTTCTTGAAGCTAACAACAATTAAAAACAGTTAAAAACACAACATTGGCAGCTAAGATAAAACTACAATTAATACAATTCCCCCAGTGGACAAACTTCTTAACCTAGACACTGGGGAAAAGCCAGGGCTTCAAGGCCTGTTTAAAAGACAGCAGGCTCAGGGAGACTTGAACTTCTACTGGGATACTATTTCAGAAGGCAGGTCCTGCAACAGTGAAACCCACTACCTAGATCACATCAGAGGACATTGTTTAAGCAATGGTAGATGGAGCATGCCTACTCTGTCAGATCTTATCAGATGGGCTGAAAGAACGGGAGAAAGGTGATCCTTTAGTATCAGCCCTTAGATGTAGCCAAGGGCAAATAACAGAAAAATATTGTAGGAATGCAGCATCTTGAAAGCCTATCAGAGTTATCCTCTGCCCCATCTCATACCAAACAAAATCAAGGTAAGGTTGCTTTGAGTTTCTTTCCCACTCTTTTTACTTTCCCAGGATTGAGTTGTCTTTTCTTCTGCCTTAATGGTTCATTGCTCTCTTTCTCCTTCCCAAGGCCAGATCTATATTTTCATTCTCAGATAAATAGGCTCTAATCCATGAAGGGCTTTAAAGGTCATAACCAGCAGCTTGAATTGTACCGGCAAGGTTACTAGTAGCCTGTGTACCTATGTGCTTCATGGCTAAGAGGACAATTTTATCCAGTTCCTTAATAGATATTTAATACTTAGTATTAGTGTACAGTTTCTGCCATAACTTAGCTTCATTTATTTATGATTTCTCTTCCATACCTACCTGAAATTATTTTTTTAAAAAAACTTGGTGATTTGGATTGTATTTTAAGCTATGATTAAAAATATATATATCCTTGCAAGAGATCTAATGGCTCACTGACCTAGGTCTGAACTACCAGCATCTTTATGATGTTAGCACAACACATAAGTAAGATTATGTGCAGATGATTCTGTTGCCTTCCTCTGAGTCTGACCTTCTATATAAAATGTATTTTTCTAATTAATTAAAACCCATAAATTGTGGAAAGCAGTGAGCCAACGTGATCTTTAATTGCAGAAATTCGCCTGTTTCAATGGAGCACATGAAAGAATAATTGCTAATTATAGGCACTTTCACATCTACAAACAATAATTAATTAAACTATACTTCATGCCTGTGAGGTATTACTATGATTATTTAACTTGTGCGTATAGAAAAGTAAACCACCTTTCTAAGGAAAAACAAATATTTTTTCTCGTGTCGTAAGAGTGTATAAACTGTTTGCATTATTGCAAAAGCACACTAAAATAAAAACAGAAATTTCCCTGTCAGAGTATACTAAAGACTTTGAACTCATTTCAGTAACCATCCCCACTATGTGTGTCTGCTTGCAGTATGCTTATGCATACCTAAAAATGATTTAAAAGTGCTTTGGACATCCCATGGGCATGAACCTCTCTGTTTTACATTACAACAGCTCCTCTTTTTTCCGGCTTCCATGTGAGCCTTAAAAAAATAAAGATGCAGTTGCAGTAATTTTAATGAATTGACTCTTTAAACAGTCATATCTTTCTTGAGACTTGAGATAAAATTTGTGGCATTTGGAACAATGCATGCCCAAAATTATTGATATGGCTCTTACAGTTAGCAAGGAATGCTCTAAGTATGAATTGGTGTACTTTGGTTACTGTAATACTTACAAAGGTAGGAATTCATAGATTAGTGGTAGCCCCATGTTGCACCCTAGTGATACTAAAAGAACCAGGAATTTCTTATTGGAAAAAAAAATCTTGAATGAAGGCAATATAGGAGAAAAAAAGCATTGTCCTAAATTTCATGAATGGGTGGGAATAAGACAAGAAACTACAGAAAAAGGTATTAGCCATTTGGAGGCCCAAAATAAATGAGAATCATGATTGTTTGATAAGTATATGCATAGAAAAGGTTTGTTTTGAATAAGTGGATAAAGCATGTGTACACACACATATACACAAACATACAGAGAGAGCAAAGAAATGAACAGAAAACTAAAGCATGAATGATTGCTTATGATAAAGACTGGGGACAGGTACATGAGTTCTGAAAATGGGAGAAATTATTTCCTCATTGTATCACAAGAGGCTTTGAAGTGAAAATGGACATGGAAGAACAGAAGAACTAATAAAATAAATGAAAATGAAAGCAGACTGACATCAAGGAAAGTAAGTACCTGACCTTTATGAAAAATTAATAGAAGATAGATTAATTAGAATGAAAGAAAAGGAAGTGTGAGTGAAGAGGACATGGACGGTCCTTAGAACAAAAGCCACATAATTGTTGAATTATGCTAATGGGATATATGAAAAAGAATGATTGATAGAATAATGAACTGAAAAAAAGATGAGAAAAATCTATATAAGAGAATTATTGCCAGAAAAAGGAGCATTTGATATACATAGAGAAAAGGATAATTGTCAATAATATAGTAAAAGAGAGCAAGGAACAGTTAAGAAGGAACTGCCCCTCCTTCCCCCTCGCTCTCAATGCTGTTGAGTAAAATAGCATTAAGCATAACAAACAGATCCATAGCATCCCGGAAAAAAACAACCTAACTCACCAATTAAACATTGTAACAGAACTGATATACATCCTCTACATTACATCAGAGACAACATGCAAGATAACAGTACAATGGCCCCACTCTATCAGTATCATGCAATCCTAGAGGTTAGAATTTGAAGCTGTCCAAGTTCTTTAGTAAGGTCCCTTCCTTAAGTCAAAGTTGACTGCTGAG
The DNA here is from genome assembly GCA_023362775.1 of Charina bottae. Classification (NCBI taxonomy): domain Eukaryota; kingdom Metazoa; phylum Chordata; class Lepidosauria; order Squamata; family Charinaidae; genus Charina; species Charina bottae. The sequence continues at coordinate 20,153,822 of JALMGJ010000004.1, read as the reverse complement.
TGACTACCTGAACACAGCCATGTAGTTTTCTTGTCAATGGGGAAATGAGTTTGCCACTGCTTTCTTTAAGTGCTATCACAAAGCACTGGGATTGTTTTATTGCCTCCAATATATGTACTGACCAGGTCTGACCCTTCGTAACATTTTAAATATGGCCAGGTGCTGCCACTTGCTGTGACCTATGTTCTTCTCAAGCACTATTTCAGGCCACAGCACATAAATAGAACATTCACTATGGCACCTGTATTGTTCCTTGGGCAAACAGAAAAGCCACAGATTGCTGGAACCAGCATTTGTCAAATACACTGCAAGGGGAAAAATGGTTTTTCATTCAATAGCTGCATAAAAAAACATACATGGATAAATGCAGGAGCTCTCTACCTGCCTTGGACCTGGGTTTGAGAAGGAGAAAGTAACACCAGGGAGAAAGAGGGGCTAAAAATGCAAGCATGGCCACTCTCCCTAAAATAACAAATTTGGGACAAAAAAAGAGAATCAACTTCAGGACTCCAACAAACAATAATGCAGAGCTGGTATGGTATAAAGGGATGGATGGGGGCTTGGAATTTCAGTGCTCTAGTCCACTCTCAGCCCTCAGCCTCAATCTCACAGGATGACTTTGGACAATCACTCTTTCTCATCCTTACCTTGTGGGGATAAAATGAAAAGCCTAACTTAGTTTCAGGGGGTTATCTAACAAATAGTGGTAATAGTGATAAAAATGACAAAGAGTAGGATAATAATCTCACTTTCTGCTTTTCTTGAAACAAAACAAAAAGAAATCTAGAAGAGGTTACATCAAAATACTTGTGCCAAATATGGCAAGTTGTGCAAATATGTGCAATTATGTGCAAATATGTGCAAATATGTGCAATTCTGTTAAAATAAAAAACAAAACAAATCAAAAGAATCATTTATTTGTGGGTTTTGCATACTAGACAAGGGGAGGTACAAATCTAAATTCTCAGATTTGGCTTTGAATTCACCCCAGTTATGGCAATTTTTTCCATTTTAGTCCTTTCCAAATTAAGTTGTTTTTTTTTAATTACTGATGTGAGACCTGAAGCAGATTTTTGAACAGAGCACACTCAAGGGTTAAAACAAAGTATCCTAAGAATATGCAATTATAACCTAGTTAAAAGAACTACATAGTAATCAAAGTCCAAAAGAGTTTTGGACTGAGAAGCTGAAAAAGCCACTTCCTTTGGGACCATCTACTTCAACTTATTTAGAAGGGAATCTGGGGGAAAAAAGGCCTCTAAAGCTGATCTTCACTGTGGATAGACTTTTAAGAGAGGTGATGATGCTTCAGATAACCTGAACTATATATCAGCACTTTGAAATTGCCCCCCAAATGTACTGGAAGCCAGTGCATATTATAAAATGCCAGTGTTGGCCAATTACTCTTGACAATATCATTGCCCTATTTGGATTGATTATGTGCCATCAAGTCATTGTCGACTCTGAGCAATCACACAGATAGACTTTCTCCATGATGATCTGGCCCTAACTTGATTTTTCAGGTCTTCCAACTATGCACTTCCAGCTGAGTCCATCCACCTTGCTGCTGGTTGTCCTTTTTTTTCTTTCCTTCCACCTTTTCCAGCATTAGAACCTTTTCTAGGGACCTAGGTCTGCACATAATATGTTGGAAGTAGGATAAATTGAGCCTGTTCTTATCACTCTGCGTTGATTTGTTCGATGAACCTTTGGTTTATTTTCTTGGCTATCCACAGTACTCTCAGGAGCCTTCTCCAACACCAAAGTTAGAAAGCATCAATACCCTTCCTATCCTTCAAAGTCCAACTTTCACTTCCATAGTGTGTCACAAGGGAATACCTATTTTAGATCAGGTGAACTTTCCAACTATATTAAAGATCATTTGAACAGTGTTACTGGAAATTGGGTTTATCCCAAAGTGGTGCAATAGATTGTGCAAAAGATGGATTGGGAAGGCTTGGGTTATGCTAAATATCTTCAGCCTTTCCAACACATGAAGCATCTCTCTCTCTTTGCGCATCTGTGTGTGAATGTGTAGGATGAATTGATTTGTATTATCCTGGACTGCAGTTAACAAAGTTTTTTTAAAAGTCAGAGTGCTCCAAAGCTGGAACATTCCAATTTTACCATAGGATTGTTCTGTAAAGTATTAGGTCATCCTGCATAGAAAGCATTAAGTATTCCAGTTCAATATTAAGGAAATATTTCTAACAGTAACAGAAGTTTGACAGTAAAATCATTTTATTTATTTATTTCTCATATTTCTACACTGCCCATCTTGCAAGCGACTCTGGGCGGTTACCTAGTGTGGTCCCTTTGAGGTGCTTTCCCCTTTTTCTTTAAGTTCCCATCTTGTAATAAAGTAGACAAAACATGTGTATGAGAGATCTACACAGAATGCCCCCTTAAGAGAGAGAACTTGGAGTGGACCAAGCTCATTGTTTTTTCTTTTTTCTAAATATTCATAGAAGACATAACAATAGCTAAAGAGAAAATCATAGTGCCAAATATGAAATCACCTGGAGTCAGACTTAGGGCTAAAATATGTTTCAGCATAAATTATAATGCATCTAACATTTTTCAGGTGGCCATGAATAATATCATACCTGCTATCTCTGCTCCTGGACTCCATCAGTTCATCTGCTATCCAGTATGGACTTGAAACTTTGGAGGCCTTTATAGAAAATATGGTGATCATATTAAGAACATCATCATTAGACCTTTCAAGCCCTTGATGGTTCTTCTCTTAAGACCTAACTGCACCTTCTTTTAAAGACATAGGAAGCACTGACTGTTTTTATCAGATTGCTTTTTATTATTTATTTATTAATCAACTTTATAAGGCTGTCCATCCTTCCAACAAAACATTGATTCTAAATGTAAGGTGCCCAATTCTAATTGTAGGAACTTTCAACACTCTGCTCCACAATCTTTCAGTGGAATCCTGATCTGGCAATTGGTACTGGCAAAAATTGATACAATTATTTTTAAAGCTTCCCTTCTGAGCAATACAAAATACAGGTCTTAGAAGACAGTTTTGAACAGGGCTGCTGCAAGGGGAAAGCAATTAAAGCCCATTCCTGTCCTAGCTCTCTAAAAGTTTGCAGATTCCCTCACTTTCCACACTTAAATTAAATCAAAGAAAGACCTGGTGAGAGAATAGAACCATGCAGTGCTTCTGATTGAATCTCCAAAAGTGCCTAGAGAATGTGGGAACATAAATGTAGCACTTGTCTGCAGTGCCTAAAACAGTCATGCCTTTTCTTGGAATGCTTTCTCCCTCCCAGCTCCTGGTCACTGTAGCACATCAGGAAGGAATTGTTCACTGGCCCTTGGGAAACACTGATGGACTTGTGCAAGACTGAAGACTTGTTTCTGCATTTCAGAAAATAGCTATCTGAGAAGCCAGCACAATATGAGCTTGGCAGAAATGTCCCTCATCTGTCTTCTAACTTGATTCTTAGTGGAGAAGACTTGTTGAGCCAAAAAAATTGCAGGCCTGATCCATATCCAAGCCCAGAAGGAAGGAATCAAGAAGCAATCCATCTGATATGCATCTGCCTTCAAAAGTCAGCTAATTGTCCTCTTGAATACTTTAACATTTCTAGGAGTACAGAATCTTAGAACTCCTTACCAGTGACAGCCTAACAAAAGCTTAAATTAGTTTGCACAAGATTACATTTAAAGCCTCAATCAATCTAACAAAATCCATAGAACAAATGTGAAGAATTAGTATGACTAAAGGTCTTTTGGAAGCTGATTTATTATATCCACTTGACCCAGTCTTTGTGTTAATGTAACTTATGTGATTTATGGTGTCCTGTCTTAGAACCACAAAAGAATAAAGAAGTGCGATTAACATCTGTGACATTAAAAGAATTATCAAAAAGTACAAAGCCCCCGCAAAAGGAGAGAGAATATAGCTTTCAGAGGCAGGAAAAGGACTTTTTATCTATTTTTAATTTGGCTTTATGTTTAAGATTAAGTTCTATCAACCTGTAAGCTGTGTGGAATATAATTGCAGGCAATTTGAGTTGACAGGGAAAAAAGTCATCTGACATATGCTGTGATTGTTATTCACTAAGTAAATTCTTGACAGATGTGTGGTAGCACATAATTTCAGGAACAGGGCTAGATGCTGAATAAATCAGTTGAAATTAATTTCCATGCATTTCAAAGGGAATTAAGCATTACTAAATTCAGCTGAAATCTTACAATATTTCCCTGAGAATAATTTCCTATAATGTAATAATAATAATAATAATAATAATAATAATAATAATAATAATGTTATTATCCTTTTACTGTATGTCTCTGTGCTCTAGAAGAGACTAGGTCCAGATTTTCCTCAATGTTTCCCATCCATCCATTTTCTTTTCTTGTTACAATTTCTTTACTTGTGAGAGTGGATTCTTGTACTGGGATTAGCAGTTGATATCCAGAAAGTATCTGTAACTGGCCCACCTTCTGAACAGAGGCAAGCTTCCTTCCCCTTCAGTGAAAGGGCAGGAGAAAGAAAGGAAGGAACAACCAGTTGTGAATTATACATATACATATCACATTTGAAAGCAAAAGTACTTGCTGGAATTTTTGTGCTATCACGTTAACTTTTTTATAAATAAATCAGAACTCAGAAAGACTTGTACGTGGAATGTTCTTTTGCTATCCAGATTAATGCCACTGAGTTCTGATACCAATGGCCCTTATTTCTGAAAAGCCATATACTAGGAAGTGGTGGAATACATGGAAACATGTACAAAACACCTCTTTCAGATCATTAAAGCAGACCCATCTTTTTGCTGATTCATAAGACTGTTTCAGAAGCTACTGTATTTCTATCTCCATATGTGTATGCATGCACAGCGAATTGGAACATGGCATGCAGAGAGAGCTGCATCTGTAAAGATGTGGCTACTTTATTGATTTGAAAAGAGGTGCTTCATGTGTGCTCCCACACATTTCAAAGCACCTCTTTCAATGGATTTATACAGCCTTATACATACAGAGCCTGCACTTCTCCTTCCTATCTGTATCAATAAATGTATTGTCGAAGGCTTTCACGGCCGGAGTTCAATGGCTGTTGTGGGTCTTCCGGGCTTTGTGGCCGTGTTCTGGAAGTTGTGGTTCAGGAACCACAACTTCCAGAACACGGCCACACAGCCCAGAAGACCCACAACAGCCATTGTATCAATAAAGTTCTCTGTATTTCCTTCAAGGAACCTTTCTGCAAGGCATATTTTCTACAGATACCACACAGATACTTAGAAGTACCCAGTTATTATCACATGCTAATTATGAGCCCATTGGGTTTAATCTCATGTAACAGATATTACATGGTAAAACACGTTACTATCCTATGTCTGCACATTGTTTAGGAACATTGTTGGTGATAGCAAGCAGAAATTTGGTTGGCTGCTATTAGTGATCTTCTCATTAAGATATTCGCTCCATTTTTGTTGTTGTTGTTCAGTCGTTCAGTCGTGTCCGACTCTTCGTGACCTCATGGACCATAGCACGCCAGGCCTTCCTGTCCTCCACTGTCTCTCGGAGTTTACTCAAATTCATGTTCATTACATCGGTGATGCTATCTAACCATCTCATCCTCTGCCGTCCCCTTCTCCTTTTGCCCTCAGTCTTTCCCAGCATCAGGGTCTTTTCCAGTGAGTCCTCTCTTCTCATTAGGTGGCCAAAGTATTTGAGCTTCAGCTTCAGCATCTGTCCTTCCAATGAGCAGTCAGGGTTGATTTCCTTTAGGATTGACTGGTTTGACCTCCTTGCAGTCCAAGGGACTCTCAAGAGTCTTCTCCAGCACCACAGCTCGAAAGCATCAATTCTTCGGCGCTCAGCCTTCCTTATGGTCCAACTCTCACAGCCATACATTGCTACTGGAAAAACCATAGCTTTAACTATACGGACCTTTGTCGGCAAGGTGATGTCTCTGCTTTTTAATATGCTGTCTAGGTTTGCCATAGCTTTCCTTCCAAGTAGCAAGCGTCTTTTAATTTCATGGCTGCAGTCACCGTCTGCGGTGATCTTGGAGCCCAAGAAAATAAAATCTGTCACTGCTTCCATTTCTTCCCCTTCTATTTGCCAGGAAGTGATGGGACCAGATGCCATGATCTGGGTTTTTTTAATGTTGAGTTTCAAGCCAGATTTTGCACTCTCCTCTTTCACCCTCATCAAGAGGCTCTTTAGTTCCTCTTCACTTTCTGCCATTAGGGTGGTATCGTCTGCATATCTGAGGTTGTTGATATTTTTCCCGGCAATCTTAACTCCGGCTTGTGATTCATCCAGCCCGGCATTTCTCATGATGTACTCTGCATATAAGTTAAATAAGCAGGGTGATAATATACAGCCTTGTCGTACTCCTTTCCCAATTTTGAACCAGTCGGTTGTTCCATGTCCGGTTCTAACTGTTGCTTCTTGACCCACATACAGGTTTCTCAGGAGACAGGTAAGGTGGTCTGGTACTCCCATCTCTTTAAGACTTTGCCACAGTTTGTTGTGATCCACACAATCAAAGGCTTTAGCGTAGTCAATGAAGCAGAAGTAGATGTTTTTCTGGAACTCTCTTGCTTTTTCCATGATCCAGCGAATGTTGGCAATCTGATCTCTAGTTCCTCTGCCTCTTCGAAACCCAGCTTGCACTTCTGGTAGTTCTCGGTTCACATGCTGCTGAAGCCTAGCTTGTAGGATTTTGAGCATAACCTTGCTGGCATGTGAAATGAGCGCAATTGTACGGTAGTTTGAACATTCTTTGGCATTGCCTTTCTTTGGAATTGGAACGTAAACTGACCTTTTCCAATCCTGTGGCCACTGTTGAGTTTTCCAAATTTGTTGGCATATTGAGTGCAGCACTTTAACAGCATCATCTTTTAGGATTTTAAATAGCTCAGCTGGGATACTGTCTTCTCCGCTAGCTTTGTTGTTAGTAATGCTTCCTAAGGCCCACTTGACTTCACTTTCTAGGATGTCCGGCTCAAGGTCAGTGACCACACCATCGTATTTATCAGGGATATTAAGATCTTTCTTGTATAGTTCTTCTGTGTATTCTTGCCACCTCTTCTTAATCTCTTCTGCTTCTGTTAGGTCCCTGCCTTTTTTGTCCTTTATCATGCCCATCTTTGCACAAAACGTTCCCTTGATATCTCCGATTTTCTTGAAGAGATCTCTAGTCTTCCCCATTCTATTGTTTTCCTCGATTTCTTTGCATTGTTCATTTAAGAAGGCCTTCTTATCTCTCCTTGCTATTCTCTGGAATTCTGCATTCAGTTGTTTATATCTTTCCCTTTCTCCCTTGCCTTTTGCTTCCCTTCTTTCCTCAGCTATTTGTAAAGCCTCATCAGTCAGCCACTTTGCTTTCTTGCATTTCTTTTTCTTTGGGATGTTTTTAGTTGCTGCCTCCTGTACAATGTTACGAACCTCCATCCATAGTTCTTCAGGCACTCTGTCTACCAGATCTAATCCTTTAAATCTATTCCTCACCTCCACTGTATATTCATAAGGGATATGATTTAGGTCATACCTGATTGGTCTAGTGGTTTTCTCTACGTTCTTCAATTTAAGCCTAAATTTTGCAATAAGAAGCTCATGATCTGAGCCACAGTCAGCTCCAGGTCTTGTTTTTGCTGATTGTATAGAGCTTCTCCATCTTTGGCTGCAAAGTATATAATCAATCTGATTTCGGTATTGACCATCTGGTGATGTCCATGTGTAGAGTCGTCTCTTGTGTTGTTGGAAAAGAGTGTTTGCTATGACCAGCCTGTTCTCTTGACAAAACTCTATTAGCCTTTGCCCTGCTTCATTTTGTACTCCGAGGCCGAACTTGCCTGTTATTCCGGTTATTTTTTGACTTCCTACCTTAGCATTCCAGTCCCCTATGATGAAAAGGACATCTTTTTTTGGTGTTAGTTCTAGAAGGTGTTGTAGGTCTTCATAGAACCGGTCAACTTCAGCTTCTTTGGCATCAGTGGTTGGGGCATAGACTTGGATCACTGTGATTCGCTCCATTAGTATCTGAGTAAACATAGGAACACAGCTTAACAGCTACAACCTATCATTTTAAAATAAGGGAATTCAAGGTTGTAGTGACAGAAGGAACAGTTGTTGCTTAAATGAAGTTATGTTCCTATCTGAAGCAGCCAAGGAAGTTTCCAAGCATTTGCATTTAAAGCCCAAAGTGTATTAATCTTCATAATCCAAATGTAGCTGTGATTGTTAATTTTATGCAAAAATTAGCAGCATTTGGCTTCTGCCATAGAGAAAAAAAATAGTTTTATTGTAAAGCTCACATCTGTGCAAACTTCAACGAGCCCTGGTTAGAAGATAATATTTTTCAGTATTATCATCTGATTAAGTAATGTTGTATTTTAAAAATAATAAACTCATTTCTGTAACCAGGCAAGAAATAATTATCCTAAAAGCTTAGAGAATAGGATCAGGCCTTGGAGACTCCATCTTAACTACAATGGTCTCTTTCTTAGTCTCTTGCCACTTTTCTACTATTGCTTGCTTATTTTTTTCTTTTTTCTTTGCTGTATTTATTTTATGTATGTTCTGTTTTATCTGGTCACTGACCAAACTAAATATATTATCTGCAATCAAGTGAAGATTGTACATGTGCATTTGTAATAGCACCACTATGTCTCTCTATTACCTTCATTGCTTCAAGAGCGATTCAAACATTTATTCTGATAGCTCCAAACAAACTAGTCCACCATTCTTCCTTCCAGAAATGGGTAACCATAGGTTCTGGAGGAAGCAGGCACTTCAGAGGAGGATAGACTTACCTGATTCTCTACTCCCAAAACCTGGCTCTTAGATATTGCTCCTGAACAAGTTTGTATAGATTACGTAGTGATGGATGGAACATTCATTGGGTCATGCATTTAAAAAAAAACTGTACACAATTTATTTATTTATTTTCTATCGTGCCTTTATTATTTTTTATAAACAACTCAAGGTGGCAAAAATAACTAATACTCCTTATTCCTCCTATTTTCCCCACAACAGCAACCCTGTGAGGTGAGTTGGGCTGAGAGAGAGCGACTGGCCCAAGGTCACCCAGCCGGCTTTCATGTCTAAGGTGGGACTAGAACTCACAGGCTCCTGGATTCTAGCCCATTGCCTTAACCACTAGATGTGTGCATTCCACTACGTGTTCCTTCTCTTTCTTTTGACAGACTCTTATTGAACAGACACATGCAGGCATTACCTGACTCTTTTCTATCTTGGAAACATGCCAAACTTATATGATGCAGATGGCCAAGATTGGTTCTTTCTTTTCTAATAATAGTAATAGTAACAGCAACAACAAAAACTTACCCAAATCTGGAAGTTATTTAGAAAGAACTGGACTATCAAATAGTTAAAATATGGGAGGAAGCCAAGATCCATACTTCCCTAAATCATTTATTAAATGATGCTTGATTTTTCTTGTGCTCAAGCCAAGAGTCCGTTTCCTTCAAATCTATTTTCCCTGAGGCTTCTTGTCAGGTTGGATGTGCTTACCTGTTGTTCCTTGATTATCCGGCCTCTTTGAAGCCTAATCCTCTTTCCTCTAAGCCTGCATCCTCTTTACTTTGTGTTCTTAATAAACTTGTTCAGTATGCCAGAGGTTGCTATTGCTAGTCTGCTAGCAATAACTTTGGCCCATTGCACCTCATGTCGTTTGAAAGAGCTGTAGCTGTTGGGCAGAGTTTTGTCAGCAGTTGCTTATAAAGAACAGAAAAGTTTTAGCCTATGTGTGTCCCTTCATTTCTTTACTCTAAAACACAGCAAAATTGTAAATACAATGTTGAATTGATTTTTTGGTGCCAGGCATCGCCTGAGCTCTGCGATTGTAGCTTTCTCCCGAATGAAGCGTAGAGTGTTTGAGGATTGGGACATTCGCAGGGAAACCAAAATGCTTGTTTACAAAGCCATTGTACTACCAACCCTTCTGTGCACCTGTGAAACATGGACACTCTACAAACGCCACCTCCAACTTCTTGAAAGATTCCATCAACGCTGCCTCCGAAAAATTCTGCAAACTCCTTGGGAAGATAGGCAGACTAATGTTAGCGTATTAGAAGAAGCGAAAACCAGCAGCATTGAAACAATGATCATCCAACATCAACTTCGGTGTTGATAGGGGAGGAGAGAGCTGACCCGCGACCCCTGACTTGTGGGGTGCCGCAGGGGTCGGTTCTCTCTCCTCTCCTATTCAACATCTACATGAAGCCGCTGGGCGAGATCATCCGTCACCACGGGATGAGGTATCACCAATATGCTGATGATACCCAGTTATACATCTCCATCCCGGGTGAAGTAAGTGATGCGGTCAATGCCTTATCTCAGTGCCTGGAGGCTGTGGGGGTCTGGATGGGGAACAACAGGCTTCAACTGAACCCTGGTAAGACGGAGTGGCTGTGGATTGATGGCCCTCCTGGATCCGGGAAGTTGTCATCTTTGGTTCTGGGTGGGGTTGCACTACCCCACTCGGATCCAGTGCGGAATATGGGGGTCCTCCTGGACTCGCGACACCTGCTCGAAGAGCAGGTGGCAGTCGTGGCCAGGAGGGCCTTTGCACAGCTTCGAGTTGTGCGCCAGTTATGCCCTTTCCTGGATCAGGAGGCCCTCCGAACAGTCACTCACGCCCTTGTCATCTCCCGTATAGACTATTGTAATGCGCTCTACATGGGGCTACACTTGAAGAGTATCCGGAAGCTTCAGCTGGTGCAGAATGTGGTGGCGCGAGCAGTTATGGGTGCCAGGAGATTGGCACATGTGACACCTCTGCTACGCGAGCTGCATTGGGTTCCAGTTTGCTTCCGGGTCCAATTCAAGGTGTTGGTGATTACCTTTAAAGCCCTACATGGCATAGGGCCAGGGTACCTGAGGGACCGTCTCGTCCCGATAACGTCAGCCCACCCCACCCATGCATGCAGAGAGGGCATGCTTCGGACCCCCTCAACAAGAGAATTCCATCTAGCGGGGTCCAGGAGGTGTGCCTTCTCTGCGATAGCGCCCACCTTATGGAATATCTTGCCCCCGGAGGTGAGACTGCCCCCCTCCCTCCTGGCCTTTTGGAAGGCCCTTAAGACCTGGCTCTGCCACCTGGCCTGGGACGATGGAAGTGGTAGTGCCTCCTGGGGTTGGCTGGCCCCGTAGCCCCATGATCCATTTTGCGGGTCCTAATCCATCTTGGATTTTATTTTATTTATTTTACGCTTGTGAGATATTTTGTATAGTTTTTAAATTTTATTTATTGTAACCCGCCCAGAGTCCCTTGCATGGGAGATGGGCAGGGAATAAATTTGAAAAATAAATAAATAAATAAATAAATAAATAAATAAATAAATAAATAAATTTGTTCAGTTGCTTCCTACTCTTTGTGACTTCATGGACCGGCCCACGCCAGAGCTTTCTGTCGGCCATCGTATCATCAGTATGCAGATGATATTCAACTATACACCTTGGCCCCTGGCCAAGCAGGATGGGTCTGGCAAGGTGAGTGCACTCTGAGTCCCATCAATTCAAGAATGTAATCTTGCAAGACCCCGGAAGTGCAATTACTCTGTTGTAATTCCTGCTTTGTTGAATGATTTCCCACCAAAGAATCATGTGGTCCCCATCCTTAAGTTGTTCAGGAAACTGTTGAAGACCTGGTTGTTCTCCCAGGCCTTGTGGGCAGTGTGATTGTGGAGCCCCCTTTTTTATTTTCTTTTGCTGTGGTTTGGTTTGGGGTTTTTGGGGGGTGGGGTGGGGTGGGGGGTGCTTTGTTCTTCTGGTCTGTTGTATATTTCTTTTAAAAAGTTGGGTTTTAGTTGTAAGCCACTCCCAGTGTTTGGGAGCTGGGCAGCCTATAAATTAAATAAGAGAAATTCAAACAAAGAAACAAAGAAACAAATTAATGTGGTTAGTTTTGCACAATGATGTTTTTTATGACTCTAGAAGACACTGTAAATCGCTAGTGGAAGAGTGAAGTTTGTATGTGAAAAACCAGAATAAGAGTTCTAGCATAATATGGTGAATTATTATGGCAGATATCTTTTTCTTTTTAAAAGGTGCAAACCTGCATTTGTACTCTGAATGGTATATATATATTTTTCGTTAACTAGCTTTCATTGGTACGAATAAAGAATGTCATTCATTTTTATACGACTAAACAGCTGTTCAAATTAGGCACATATTTAATATGATAACTATACTCTATTTATTTGATTCACCTCCTTTACATTTAATTGTAAGTGTGCAATTTTAGACTCTAAACTAATATAGAAAAAGGGAAAATTGCTTTCGATATCTTACAGTATCTAATGGATGCATAAAAATAGTAATTATAATACGCCGTTTCACAGGGCACATTTCTCTATATGAGAAATCACTGTTTGCTCTCCCATGTGGGAAATGAAATTAATGTGGAAATTAGCCTGTTCTTCTAGGACAGTACAGATCATTTGTTTACCTCTATCTTCACAATTTTAAAGCACGTTGTGACAATAAGATATGTCACTGGGAATTAAATGGAAGCCAAAGGTTTGAGGGGTCATAAATCTTCATAATGTAGGTTTACAGAGCTTTCTCTGCTTTGGTTTTGATGGTCTTTCAAAGAATGACGGACTTGTTAAGTAAAGTCTGCCTAGTATGATCTAGCTTGAGGGGCAAGCTGAACAATGAAAAGCAACATTTACAAATGGCGCTGGGTAGAATGGAGATGGTTCATTTTCAGGCATGACTGTTTTCTTTTACTTTATGGCTTGGAAAGATCTGATCATAACCATGAGCAGCACTGTGCCTTCTGAACTGTTTTCCCTGTTTAATGCATTCAGTGGGTAGGCTCCAAGATGAGGACATCTGGTCTTACTCCCATCCATCACCAGATTACTGGATTTTCCAGTGAGGTTGAAAAGAGGGAATCACTGAGATTTGGCAATAGAAGGTTGCTTTGTGTGAGGGCTAAGCTGACAGCACAAGTATGAGAAGTATAAACAATCAACAACAGCTTAGTTTCAATGCCTTTGTCTTCAAAACACATGTCAAAGACTCCACTGAAATATAGAGGAAGAAGAGGTAATGGGTTTAACTGCCCTGGGGTATAAGAGGGAATCTGCATCTTGAGTCAGACAGAGAGCATTCAGCAAATTTATAGAGTTATGTCCTACTACTGAATTAAGATTCTTCTCTAGCCTTGATTATATATCAGAGAGACTCCATGTTCAAACCTAGCAGCCAAGCTGTGTGCCTGGAAACTTTTGCTGAAGTTTGCTCAGGAGCCTGATGCATTCAGTGTCTCTTCATTCCAACCATAGACAGATGTTCCAAACTTAAAATTACAAGGTTAAGGATGACAGTGTTACTGTACATACCAATGATGATATTGCGTTGGATATTCTGAGAAGGATCAGAAAACAGTCATTGCAGCCTTATGTCTAAGAAGGTTCTCAGTCATCCAGGTGGAATTGTCTGTAGCTTGAATCATGTCAACTGGATTTCTATTAGAAATCCAGTTGACATGATTCAAGCTACAGTCATTGCAGCCTTCTCACTCAGCATGTATATACAATTGTAATAACACCCATGACAATGTTTGCTATATGAACACACAAATACCAGCCTCCAAACTTTATAAACATACTTCATTTTTATTATGATACTTGCTTATCTTGTAACTCCACAGCCACAGCAATTCAGACCTAGAGGCTCTGCAAAGGGAAGGAATTCTGTCTCTGCCAAGGAGAGGGGGTGGCAACAGATAGGTGGTGATCACAGACTCCCTACTGAAGGGACTGAAGCAGCAATTTGTCAGCTGGATTATCTGTCAAGAAATGTATTCTGCTTTCCTGATGCTCACTTCCTTCAAGCCCACTGACAGTTATCCCTTTCTACCAATCCACATGGGAATATACGAAACAGTTTGACACAGACTTGAAGACACTGCAAGGGACTATTTAGTAAGTAAAGGTAAAGGTACCCCCCGCACATTTGTGCAGTCGTGTCCGACTCTAGGGGCCGGTGCTGATCTCCGTTTGTTAGCCGAAGAGCCAGCGTTGTCCGAAGACACTTCCACGGTCATGTGGCCGCATGACGCCGCGGAACGCTGTTACCTTCCCACCGAAGTGGTACCTATTAATCTACTTGCATTTGCATGCTTTCGAATTGCTAGGTTGGCAAGAGCTGGAGCTAGTGCGGGAGCTCACTCCGCACGCAGGGCCAGGGATTCGAACCTCCGAACTTGCGATCTTCCAATCGACAAGCCTGGCGTCTTACCCGCTGAGCCACCACGCCCCAACTATTTAGTGCTATATATATATATATAAATATATATATAAATATATAAACGTATAATATATACAAATATATAAATGCTATATATATTTAGGGACTATTTAGTGCTGGCTAAAAAAGAGAAGGAGCTGGGGGCACATCTGGTGAGTTTTCTTCATTCCTTCCTATTGAAGGATGTGGCCCAGGAAGAAAGTGAAGAATACTAGAAGTGGACATTGGCTATGTAGATGGTGTCAAACAGAACAATTTGGATTCTAACATAAGGGAGTGTGGTGGTCTTACATAGGGGCGTGGTGGCTCAGTGGGTAAGACGCCAGGCTTGTCGATCGGAAGATCTCAAGTTCGGAGGTTCGAATCCCTAGCCCTGCGTGCGGAGTGAGCACCCGCACTAGCTCCAGCTCTTGCCAACCTAGCAATTCGAAAGCATGCAAATGCAAGTAGATGAATAGGTACCACTTCGGTGGGTAGGTAACAGCGTTCCACATGCGTCATGCCGGCCACATGACCATGGAAGCGTCTTCGGACAACGCTGGCTCTTCGGCTAACAAACGGAGATGAGCACCGGCCCCTAGAGTCGGACACGACTGCACAACTGTGCGGGGGGAACCTTTACCTTTACCTTTTACATAAGGGAGCACATTTTCAAGATGAGGGACTCCTAGCAAGAGATGAGCTGGACCTTACAAAAACTGGGAAGAATGGAAGTTTGGAAGGTACTTTGCAAACATGAAGTGAATGGCTTTAAACTGAATTTTGTGACAGAAGAGACTCCAGAAAATAGTATCATGCTAATTACAGTGAATGGGAAATACTGGACTACTTGCTCCCTGCAGTATTTGCTTATCCAGTAAGACTCTGTGGTCTCTGTTTCAAGGTAGTGTTATTTTCAGAGCTATCGAAAACAGGCCTTATCTGCTGATGCCTCTCCCCTATGAAACACACAAATATATCTATAACGGAATGTGTTTCCTTGGTGCAACAGGGTTAATGATTCTTAAGTATTGTTCTTGTATTTTTAACCTTGTTACAGATGGTGTTTATACTGTTAGAGTTATTGCATTGAAGTACCTTATAAGCCTGAGTAATAAATACATTAAAAATATAGTTAAACTCTGATTTCCATGTTTTTTTTCATTTTTAAAGTTATATTTTGCCCATCAAGGTCTGAGAGTCCAAGATGACTGGAGATGCCTTCTAGATAACTTTAAAATGCTTATATAGTAGGTGAAATTTGCAAATCAATTTAATTATTTACAGTTTTTTGTTAAAAATGTGTTCTTCTCTATGTTTATAATCTTTTTCAAGGCAGATGGTTTCAGGCAGAAGAAAGAGTGTGTATGAGCACACAATAAATTTCAAAACCTAAAATTCAGCTTTTAAAATGAACTTTGGTTTCCCCAAAAGCTGTACCTATTACCTTTAATGAAGCAATCCATAACGTATATTGACTAGAAATGGAACTTATAGAAAGGAAGGAACAGGCAAGGGAGCTATTTTACATGATTTATTTAGTGCTGAACTGAGTATTTAGAATTGTTTGTCAAAACAGTCAGTAATTCATTTTAAAAAGTAATTGCTCTTTATTTATCCAGGGAGTTTTTAGTGATTCATGAATGTCTCCCCAAAAGTATTTGGATGATTTTCTCAAAATTGAAATAAAAAGTTGAAAGGTTCAACCCACCCAGCCACCTCCGATCGAGAGATTTCAGACTATTTGTAGTCTAACTCTTCCACATGTTAAACAAACAAATGAACACTTGCCTTTTGTAAATCACTTAGAATAAATTATGTTTATTGTTTGCTGATGTTGATGTTCTGAATGTTTGCAAATTGCTTTATGTTCAGAATGTTCAGGCATATCTACAAATTACCCATTTCTTTTTTTTTAATATATTTTTTATTAAAACTATTTAAAAAGAAGATAAGAACTAATGCAAACTAAAATAAAGGGAAAAAGAAAAGGGAAAAAGAAAGAAAGCAAAATGAAAGCAAAAAGTGCAAGAAAAGAAAAATAAGTTAAAGAAAAATAGAAAAGAAAGAAAAAAGATACAAAGCAGTGGCTTTTGATATTCTTCACAGCAGTTACTGTATAAGTACAATTATATATTTTTATTTTATTTTTATCCCACCTTTATTATTTTTATAAACAACTCAAGGCAAGAAACATACCTAATACTTCTTCCTCCTCCTATTTTTCCCACAACAGCAACCCTGTGAGGTGAGTTGGGCTGAGAGAGAGTGACTGGCCCAAGGTCACCCAGCCGGCTTTCATGCCTGAGGCAGGACTAGAACACTCAGTCTCCTGGTTTCTAGCCCAGCACCTTAACCACTTGACCAAACTGGCTCTTTTAAATTTCTTTTTAACCTCTCTCTCTAAATTTACATCATAATACTTCTTTCTATAATCTATCCTGTCTAATCATCAAAAACATAAAACACAATTTCATTTTTTTCATTTTTACGGAAAAAGTCCATAATAGGTTTCCAGTCACCAATAAATGTACAGTAGATAGTGCCTTTTCTCTAATCAAAGAAGTTAGTTTATCCATTTCAGCAAGATCTGTCAATTTCACCAACCATTCCTCCAAAGTGGGTAGTGTCGAATCTTTCCATCTCTGTGCATATAATCTCGCCGCAGTAATCATATATTGAAATAATCTTCCATGGGCAACTGACCCATTTCTTATCTGGCATTCAAACTGTGAAGGATGGTAGTCTGAAAAGCAGGCTGTAAGGAAGCTGGAAACTCCTTAAGGTTCCAAGCAATGCTCTAGTTGGTCTATGAGTAGCTCCCACAACCTGGAGTAATCCTGTTGCTTATCCTAGGAAGAGTTCATAAAGCCAGATAGAAACCTACTATCTCCTTGTTCTAATCTTAAAGAGTTTTTTTTAATAAAATAATGTACCATTGGTATATGACACTAGAAAAAATATCCAAAATATATAAAGGTACTTCAAATTTATGTTGGAAATGTGAACAGCAAAAGGGGCCATATGATCATGCTTGGTGGATGTGTAAAAAAGCTAGAAACTTTTGGGCTTAAATACATACAGTGATCCAGAGGATTTTAAAGATTAATATTCAATTGAAATCAAAACTTTTCCTCCTGGGACTGATGGATAAACAGTTAGAAAAATGCCATGGAACTTTGTTTTTATATATAATAACTGCAGTGAGATTATTGTATGCACAAAGATGGAAAGATTTGGCAACACCCACAACGGAGGTTGGTGAAGATGACAGAACTTGCTGAAATGGCTAAATTGACTTTATTTGATTAGAGAAAAGACCATATTGGTGACATTATTCCATTGGTGACTGGAAACCCCTTATGGACTTTTTGCATAAAAAAGAAAAAAATGGGCTTGTGATTTATGGTTTGGATGAGCAGACAGGATAGATTATAGAAAGAAGAGAGTCATGATGTAACTTTAGACAGAGAGGTTAAAATATAATTGTACCTACAACTGCTATGAAGAAGATTGGAAGCCACTTCTTTATATCTTTATATCTTTTTCTTCTTTTTCTCTACTTTTCTTCTACTTTTTTCTTTTTGCACTTTTTTCTTTTTCTTTTATCTCTCCCTTTCTCTTTATTCTTTTTCATTCTACTTTAGTTTGTATTAGTTTTTACTATTGTTGTTAAAACTTTCAATAAAAATTATATATAAAAACAAACCTATTATCTCCTCAGATCACCTGAGTTCTGCTAGGATGAGAACTGCAATACAACCCCAATGCCAGCAATTCATTTTTCTTATGAGATACTTGGACTTTGTAAAAAGGCTGCCTGAAATTGACATAAATCAGGTAACCTTGTTGGGAGATGGGGAAGATAATGGGGAATATTACAATTAATACAGATTGCCCCTGAACTGTAAAAGAACAGCTGCAGCTTTTTTTATGCAAGTAGTGATGGAGACATTTTATTAGTCCAAGATGTCTTATTTTTCTTAAGATATCTGCAGGCAGAAGATACTGGAAAGTCATATAGTATATCTGTTGCATCTAAATCATGACATCTGTTTTAATTCTGAAATGATAAATTGTTTTCTTTGATACAGGATAACATATCCATCTCCAGATTTAACAGCAAATTAGAATTTAGTTTGCAAATGTAAACTGCATTCCTTATTGGAAAGTGCTGAGAAATTTGGAGAACCATTCAGTGCAGTATTTATAAACCAATTAAGACCTTGTTTAATTAAAAAAAAGTCCATAACTGAAGAAATGTTACATTTAAAGTAATTTATTATTAATTACAGAGAAAGTGTAACATAAGAGAGCCAAGATCCTGGCCTTTCATATTGACTCTTTTGATGAATCTCTTCAGTAGCTCATTATAATTTAATTCTACAAATGTTTTCTAGAGTTAGAGAGCTAAAAGTGACTATGGCTAAAATTCAATCCACACATACCTCTGATTAATTAGGTGGCATTGTTAATTTCGTGCTCATTCTTGTTATTATTGGATCACTAACAAAATTTATTTATTTATTTATTTATTTATTTATTTATTCATTCATTCATTCATTCATTCATTCATTCATTCATTCATTTTTATTTGTTAGATTTCTATTCTTTCTATTCTCTTTGTTATTGTTGTTCAGTCGTTTAGCCGTGTCCGACTCTTTGTGACCTTATGGACCATAGCACGCCAGGCCTACCTGTCCTCCCCTGTCTCCTGGAGTTTACTCAAATTCATGTTCATTACATCAGTGATGCTATCTAACCATCCCATCCTCTGCCATCCCCTTCTCCTTTTGCCTTCAGTCTTTCCCAGCATCAGGGTCTTTTCCAGTGAGTCTTCTCTTTGCATTAGGTGGCCAAAGTATTTGAGCTTCAGCTTCAGCATCTGTCCTTCCAATGAGCAGTCAGGGTTGATTTCCTTCAGGATTGACTGATTTGACCTCCTTGCAGTCCAAGGGACTCTTAAGAGTCTTCTCCAGCACCACAGTTCAAAAGCATCAATTCTATTCTCTAAGAGCTCACAAATGTGAGTTTTTCAGTTAAATTTAGGATCTGAATAATCTTCCTTACCATAATTCAATATATTCCTTGCTTTTTTAAAAGAAAGCAATCCCCTTCCCTGATTAAAACTGAAGGCAATAATTTTTCTCCCTTATCCTCATGCAAACTTTCCAGTATCATAGTAGCTATTTCACAATGGGACAATACAGTTAATACTAAGTTCTTCTTTGGTCCTAAATATCTGCTTTTAAATTACACTGAATAAAAATTATAAATGTCACCATGTTAGAAACTGGGAGAAAGAAATTTCTCTGTGGTGGCACCCACCCTCTGGAACACCTTGCCCCCAGAGTTGAGACAAATCCCCTTCCGACCTTTAGGAAATAACTGAAGACCTGGTTCTGCCGCCTAGCATGGGAAGGAGGAAGTGATAGTTCCTCATGGGGGTGGTTAATCCCATAATGTTCTTCCTTTTATTAATGCTATCTTACCATCTGGATTTTATAATTATTTATTGTATTGATTGTATAAATTGGTGTTTTTATATTTTTAGATCCTATTTTAATCAATTTTATTGTAAACCGCCCAGAGTTCCCCATTGGGGGAGATGGGCGGCCATATAAATTAAATTAAATAAATAAAATAAATAAATAGATGGCAGGATTTTTCCAATTGCAGATGTGTCATTATAGCCTCAGTCCTTTTTGCAATCTCTCATGTGGAACTTTCTAAATAAATCACGTAATCAATAGCACTCTAACTTGCACTCACTCATAGACAAAGATAATAGGGATAATAGGGATTTGTGGTAATTCCACAACAAAGTCCATAGCAATTTCGTCCCAGGGTCGAGTAGGAGATGCAACTGGTTGCAAGAGACCCTGCGGCTTTCCAACTTTCCGTTTGGACTGAGCGCATGTTGGACACTGGTTGATATAGTCTTTGACGTCTTTGCATAAGGATGGCCACCAGAATTGTCGGCGCAGCAAATGCAAAGTTTTTGTAAATTCAAAATGTCCAGCTGTCTTAAGATCATGAGAATGTTGGAGTGCTTCCTTGCATAAAGAAGAAGGTATGTAAAGCCTATCAGCAAAATACCAGTGATTACCTTTGCATTGCAGCGTCGATTTGTGATCCTTGAACCAAGGGTCAGACTGCAAAGCGGAGGTGATGTTGTCCTGCCAAGTGGACGGCTGAGGCGCAGGCAGCAGTGTAGGAGGTTTTGCAGCTTGTCTGTGAGTGGTGACAGTGAGACCCAACTGAGTTTTTGAAAAAACAGTGTCCAATACTTCTTCCCGTTGGCTGTCATGCTGAGGCATGCGGGACAAGGCATCAGCCATGAAGTTGCGTTTACCAGCAAAGAAATGGAGGGTAAATTGAAATCTGCTGAAAAATTGGTCCCAGCGAAGCTGTTTGGCATTCAAACGTTGAGGTGTCTGTAGGGCTTGTAGGTTTTTATTATCAGTCCACACCTCAAAAGGGTGTTTAGCACCTTCCAAGAGGTGTCTCCAAGTAGTTAGGGCCTTTACAGCATACGCTTCCTTTTCCCAAACATGCCAATGGCGTTCAGCATCAGTAAATTTTTTAGACAAGTAGGCACAAGGTTGTAAAACATCTTGGGCATTCTTCTGGAACAATACAGCTCCAATTGCCATGTCCGAGGCGTCAGTATGGACTACAAATGGGACGTCTGGATCCGGATGTTTCAGGACAGGGTAAGCTATGAACAGCTTCTTCAAGTTGTCAAAAGCACGTTGACAGTCAGACGTCCACATGAACTTAGCTCCAGGTTGAGGTGTCTTTTTGGACTCTCCTTTCCCTTTAGTCCTGAGCAAGTGGTAACGCAATTTGCACGAACTGGTAAATGAACTGTCTGTAGTAGTTCGCGTAGCCGAGGAAACTCTGGAGCTGCTTCCGTGTACAGGACGGTTCCCAGGCCAAGACATCCTGGACTTTGGCAGGGTCCATTCCGATTCCCTGAGTGGAAATCCTATAACCCAGGTAGTCCAGTTCGGTCTTGTGGAACTCACATTTAGACAGCTTGGCATACAACTTAGCTTCCCTGAGCTTTTGAAGGACTTTTTTCACCAAAATTTCATGTTCTGTTTCATTTTGGCTAAGATCAATATGTAATCCAGATAGACCAGCACTCCTTTGTATAGAAACTCGTGGAGTACTTTGTTTATGTGCTGCATGAAGACTCCAGGGGCTCCAGCCAAGCCAAATGGGAGGACTTTGTACTGGTAGGACCCCAAGGGGCAATTAAAGGCTGTCTTCCATTCATCTCCAGGCTTGATGCGAATTCTGAAATAAGCTTCTCTTAAATCAAGTTTGGTAAATATTTTCCCTTTGGATAGGTGGGAGAGCATGTCCTGAATTAGAGGCAGGGGGTATTTGTTTGTGGTGGATATCGCATTCAATCCTCTGTAATCAGTACAAAGGCGGAGAGTGCCGTCCTTCTTTGCGCGGAACAATACAGGAGCCGCCATCGGTGAGTTCGCTGGCTCAATATAGCCACATGCCAAGTTCTTATCAATAAACTCCCTTAACACCTCCTTCTCCTTTTGTGACATT